>JAWQEG010007706.1:0-17500 GCA_033782935.1 Petrolisthes cinctipes
CATTATGAATTAACACTTTCTGGTAGTAATGTGACTGTGTAGGGTTGCTGCATTTGCTGCTGTAGGCCTTATCTTAGAGTGACATTATTGCCTACAACAATATGGCGGACAGTCAGGTCACTTAGCTTCACCCTGTCAGGCTCAGGCAACTCCACCTTTCGCCTCCATGGTACACACTCACACACGCACGCACTTACTCTCTCTATCTATCTCACCAATCGTAAGGTGCCGTTGGCTGATGTAACTCGTATACCAAAAGAACCGACACACGTAATTTCTTATTGAGCGAGTGAAAGTGGACGGAATGAAGGTGAGGTGGTGTTAGTTGGCTGATCCAGAGGTATGTACTGTACTGTACTGTACTGTGGCGGTCATGGAGGTCGTCAGTTGGGGTCAAGTTGGAAGGTTATTAAGGGGGTTGTGGGGGGGGGGGGTAGTATCCTTTTGGTGCATTAGAGCGTGTTGAGTCCTCCAAAGTCTTCCAGGAAACAGGACAGAGAGACTAGATAAACAAAAGTAATGGTGGCCTGTTGCCTGGACTTGTTTGGAGGAATCAG
Organism: Petrolisthes cinctipes; assembly: GCA_033782935.1. Taxonomy (NCBI): domain Eukaryota; kingdom Metazoa; phylum Arthropoda; class Malacostraca; order Decapoda; family Porcellanidae; genus Petrolisthes; species Petrolisthes cinctipes. The sequence continues at coordinate 558 of JAWQEG010007706.1, forward strand.
TTGCTCCAGATTTACCAACACAGTACAGTCGGCGGCAAAAGTCCTGTCGCCTCACTTGCTTCACCGAGGCACGCAATGTTCATAGACTCGAGATTATTAGGTGTAGAAAACATGCGTATTTCTCGAGTCCATGAACACTGTGCGTCTCGGTGAAGCAGGTGAGGCTTCTGCCGCCGACTCTACTATCCCCTTACTTCATCCAGACTAGTTTGGAGGAATCAGTAGTGGGGATATGTTTCATGGTGGGGTAGTTTGGAGGAATCAGTAGTGGGGATCTGTTGTATGGTGGTATAGTTTGGAGGAATCAGTGGGCTATTGTTATATACCACCTGCTGTCTGACCCCAAGAGAGAATCTCCTTATAAATTAAAGGAGAAAGTAGTGTTCGTAAATCTGGAGCAATTGATTCCTCAAATTAATTACTCCAGGCAACAGACCATTGCACTATTATTTTCTTTCGTCAGGTCCTGTTTCTTGGCATACTTTGGAGGAATTGAGACTCTCCAATGTACCAAAAGTATAATCTCCCCTTAAAGTAGTGTAAAGTAAAAAAAATTAAATAAATATATGTAAACAATAATAAAATAAAAGTTCGATAATAGTGTATGACTGGTGAGGCATTCATAAGAGTATCGACAATAATACACTTTACAGAATGATGGAAAAACTGACTGATATGAAAACAAACAAAAACACACACACACACACACACACACACACACAGGCATTTTACATGGTTTTACGGGACCCTGTGATCGTGTATGAGGAGATCTGGTGGCTTCTGATTCCTTCTGACTATGCCACGAAACAAACTGCTTTAATGTTCAGTATATGGTGGTGTCTCGTGGCAATATTTGAAGGACTCACTAATCTCCAATTTTCTGACTACATCACTGGGGTCCTTAATTAATGGTATATATAATTATTTCAATGCTCTAATGATATGAAAACCCAGAAAACACAGATCAAGCACCAACCTATATCCTTACTTAAGGGACCCTGTGATGAAGTCAGAAAATTGGAGGTTAGTGAGTCCTTCAAACATTGCCACGAAACACCACCTATATGGAAAGAGCTTGTTTCTTGGCATAGTCAGGAGGAATCAGAAGCCACCAATTCCCATACATACACTATCACAGGATCTTTAAGGGGGACGAGTAGTGTTGATAAATCTGGATCAAATATATTCCCCCAAACTATTTCAAACAGGCAACCATTATTTTTGTTATTTTTTGTTCCTGTTTCCTGGCATGCTTAGGATGAATGAAGGCGTCCAAAAGTGTATTATCCCATTAAGACTCTTTCTCCTTGCAACAACAACAACAACAACAACAACAACAACAACAACAGCAGCAGCATTAGTAAGTTATAACTGGATAATGAATATTGCCCAATGCCAGGCTCAGTTCATGCTTTACTCGATAATTATTCAATATATTTAACAAACAATGAGATATAACAGGAAATGTGTACATAGTATTTACATAGACGATAAAATTTTACACCAATATTTCTCTAACTTAAAAAAAAAAATATTCACAAACTTAACTTCAGAGAATTTGCTTGTCATCATTAACAACCAAATGAGTGTAACGTTAGACCCTGGAGTGTGACAAATTTACCATAAACATAATAATTTGTCACATGTGTGTATATTAATGGTGAGGTCTGAGGTTTATATAGCATCTTAAATTATATATATATGTCTTATTATCTGTAACAAAGGCAACTAAAATATATATATACAAACAAAATATATATATACATACAAACGCACTGTCTGGACTATACTGGAATAATCTCCAATTTCTTTTTATACAAGGGTATGTCATATAGTATCCTATCACTTCATCCTATAGACTTCGATTATTTAATGGGAGATTCTCTTATTGGAAAACTGGAAGGCTACTCATTCCTCCTAACTATATATACCAGAAAACAGTCACCCTCAGTGGTACTATTAGGGAGATCTGTTTCGTGGCATAGTTTGGAGGAATCAGAGACCTTCAATTCAACAACAAAAGATTCTCCCCCTAAAGCAAAACAACATACACACAGACTTAGAACAACCACAATGGTAGAAGAAGTGTGTGTTGTTATTTCCAGCTCTGGCGATGACTTACAGAGAAAATACAACAGAGAACATAATTATAACCTTATGAAAGTTAAATATTGGAAATCAAAGTACAGTTTCTGCATAAAAAAGAGAAAAAAAAAATCACACTTGGCTCATCAATCAAGCCACAATCCAACCAGGCGAGATGACTCTTACGACGCTCATACATAACAACATGGTATAGTTTTTACAACAGGAATGGAAAATCAAATTAAATCTACAAAACAAGATATGTTTTAATGCAACTCTCTTTACTATTCGAAGGACACGCATTCGGAAAGTTCAAGTAAAACCAACACGAATTAAACATCAGTGTCGAACGAACATTTAAAATCCAGAAACACGGAAAGAATAATATGAAGAATAAATTTTTGATTGAAAGAATGATAACAGCTATTTGCTTAATTAAAGATTTTCTTGTTGGTAAATTGGAGGGCTACTGATTCCTCCAAACTATGCCATGAAACAGATTCCCTATTGGTACAACCTCACTCTCGCCAAGGGGGTAAAGAAACTTATGCTCGTGACTGTACCACTGAGGGCGTCTGTTTTTTATATAGTTAGATGGAATCAGTAACCTTCCAATTTACCAAAAAGAGAATCTCCCCTTAAGAATCACAACCGCTTAGAAAATACAGTAAGTATCGTAAGAGTCACCTCGCCTCGTTAACATATAAATAAGTCACTGCCATCATGTAAAGTATATATATAAATAACACAACATATTCCTGACATACAATCACCGGCGAACACTTTCATTTCTACCTTTGTACACTCGCAATCCAAAATATGTATCCAGGCTTGCTTCGAATACCTTGATCGAGTATTAAGAGAACTCAAGCAAAAAATTAAACAGGATAAGCGTTGTAATTGGTTCACCAGTATGTTAAATGATTCGAAACTTCAAAAAGACCTGGATACAAATTTTGGATTGCGAATGTAGAGTCACGAGCCATAATAAGTATCCAGGTCCGTTTCACATGGCCTGATGGGGAATTAAACCAGCTCCAGCAAGTATTATTTTGGGTTCCCGGTATGTCGGATGATTCGAAACTTCAACAAGACCTGGATACTTACTATGGCTGGTGTCTGTACAGCTTGAGGTGAAGGTGTGACTCAGATCATAATAATGTATTGGAGTAATTCTGATTATACTACAGTACACACCTCACTACAATACACGACTGGACTGAATTGTATTGACTCAAATGTTGCTGATTACACCCACTGAAAACTGTGTTAGGTAATATGATACAATGAATGTTTAATGTTTATGAATGTTTACTGTTTATAATACTGTATATCCTTGTTGCCTCGGAAAGATTGGCAATAGTTATATATAAACTTTCATAGACACTGTGTGGAATATATACATCACATAAGGTGGAGTCTTTATCGACAACACATCACTTGTGTTTCTACATAAAACAAACGCCTTTAACTGACGAAGTAGTCGCGAAATATTTGATCATAGTTGTATTGTTATATATTTCTCTTGAAATAATACATATTGCTATATTGCTTAAATATTGCAAGACAGCTGTTTGATGAATTTCTATAAATAATTTCAATCCGTGGTGATATTACTGCTTCAGAGGAATATGAGTAATGGTACTCATTTGTGCGACCAGACAAGCAAGACCTCATTATTGTCACAGTTCGTATACATAACGGAAATGACGTCTTTCCTTGACTCTATACACTCCACAAACATCAGCACACCTTCTTAACGAGATTATCATTAGAGTTTATAATTATCATTACACTGTATGGACGCACAAGACACATATACATACACACACCAGCGTTTAAACCATTCGACTTTCCACCGTAGATGAGTGTCCTAATTCCATTGTTTACAAATTTACTTTGGTACAGGGAATGATCTCTTCCATGAACGACTGCATCATATAAGTTAGGGTAAGGTGATGATGATGCTAAGCTGTATGGCAAGCGTATAGAACAAATGAGCGCAAACAATGAAGGAAGAGAAAAGTAGTAACATTATTGACTTCCCTGTACCGTTGGTGATTCCTTTAGCTAATGTTTACCTAAAGGACTTAGATTGTTAATGGTTCTTCCTCTTGTGGTGTAGACTGTGTGGGAGCTGCTGCTGTAGCTGCGGTGGGCACGTATATGTGTATCTCCACCCTTGGAGGAGATGGCATACGGCCCTCTAGTGAGTTACGGTCATCAGGGTCACCCAGCTGTAGGCTCTCACCACACTCATGAGGCCCTGGGCTGGGGTCAGACTCCAGGTGGTTTCCCGCCTGACCCCGTTGTTTACGGTGTGTTGGTAATTGCGTCAATCGCCTGTAGAGGGACGCGTAGCCATGTAACGTTGAAGCGGGACGCGGGAATAACGTACGACTCAGGTACTGCTTTACCTCCCTGGCTGCTGCTGTGGACGTCCCTCGACCTCCTACGTCTGTAACGCCCCGCCCCGCACCGCCAGACATCCTGCTGCGTGCTAGTAGTAACGCTGCAGGGCTTGGCGTAGGTCGAACTGGGCGTGGAGCAGAAGCGGTGAAGCTTAGCGTCGGGGAGTCTGAAGTCAGTAGGCTGGAAGTTTCGCTCTGCCAAGAGGATAGGGATGGCGGGGGGACGTCGCTCCCTCGGCGAGTTTCCTGATGGCGGCGACGGCTTCTATGGCGGTGACGGCGGCGGTGATGGAAGGGTGAGGAGTGGTGAGTGTGAGTGTGGGAGGGGGCAGGACGAAAAGTACAGCGGGTGAGGGCGGGTTTACTGGCGCTCTCCCAGTGAAAGCATCTTGACGACCCAGACAGCACACCTACTGACATGATCTGACTCCACACCCACTATTACAACCCTTCACCTTAGAGAGGATTGGATGCTGCTGTCACAACTCACACTGGTCAATGTTCACTGCAACGAATTTGACGCACCTACACAGTACCACACCGATGCTAGACTAAATGTCAGGTAAAGGAATGTTCACGCTATCACACACTCGAGATCCACGCTACAGTGAGTGAACACACCCTATCCACATTACAATTTCAAAAAGTAAAACCTTTGTGGCCGTGAATTTCCTAATGAAGTGGAATGTGATGGGGGAAGCAGGGACATCACCAGGTTCACGCCACACTCTCCACACAAAAGGTATTTAAAACGCCCTCGTTTTAAATAGGCAAGCAGGTTTCTGAGTGCTATGAGAAAATTGAAATGTCAGATGAATGAGTGAAGAAAAGGAGAGGTCTGGGTAGGTGTCGTATGAACCTGGGTGGTTAGAAGTTAAGTAAGAATGGGGGAGGGGGCGTGGTAAACGGCAGGGGTACGTGGGTGACAGTGGTATGTAGACGGCAAGAAGGTGTATGTGACAGTTGGTTGAAGAGGTAATGGGGCCACACTAGAGAAAAATCATAAGTGGCAGATGAACCTACGTGATAACAGGAAGGACACAACGATCTTTCACGGAAGATCGCTTGCTATATTTATTATTTTTTTTTATTTATTTTTTTTTTCAAATTAAACACTATTTTCTTTAGCAAAAGTTATTCTGTAAAGTTCAACTAAGTACAAATTAAATGTTATTATCTTAGTACTTTGCTGGTTTCCAAAGTAATTAATACAGTTTAATGTATGTAAATTATTTGTTCCTTGCTGTTTCGTTTGTATTTAATAGTGTGACTACTTGAAAACTCAGAGTCAATGTTAGAGTGAGTGTAATGATGACAGTAGTAGTAGTAGTAGCTGGTGGTGGTTGAAGCGATGGTACTCAACTGCCTTTATTTCTTATGCGGCTTATCAAAAATTACAGATTACAGCAGTTAGTATTGGCAGAAGGTAGTAATATTTTTGGCAGTTGTTGATCCAAATGCTGCAGAAGTATAGGCAGTGTTGGGCATCAATGGGTAGATAGAGTCAGCAGGCGGGTAAAGTAGTTGGTTGTGGAAGTGTGAGTTTCAAAAGTTTCAGTAGTTGTTGTTGTTGGTGGAGATAGTACAGTACAAGCCCAGCAGCAGCAACAATAGTAGTAGTAGTAGTAGTAGTAGTAGTAGTAGTAGTAGTAGCAGCAGCAGAAGAAGCAGAAGAAGTAGAAGTAGTGGAAGTAGTAGTAGTAGTAGTAGTAGTAGTAACTGTAGTAGTAGTAGTAGTAGTAGTAGTAGTAGTAGTAGTAGTAGTAGTAGTAGTAGTAGTAGTAGTAGTAGTAGTAGTAGTAGTAGTAGTAGTAACTGTAGTAGTAGTAGTAGTAGTAGTAATTGTAGTGGTATTAGAAGTATTGGTAGGTGGCTGCAGTTGGTTGTAGTTCTGGTAGATAGTAGAGTATGTGATGTGAAGAGAAGGGTGGGTCTGGCTGCGTGTACCACAAAGCCAGCAGCAGGAGTGAGTGGCTGACCAGACTGGAATGAGTGTATGTCTCACCTCACAACACTACACGGGGGGTGGCTGGGTGTGTGGGTGGGTAGGGGGGCCTCAAGTGGGTGTGTGTGTTGTGGGGGGAGACGGGTATATGTATGTATGTATGTATGTAAGATCCCCCTCCCCCCTTCCACTCCTCCTCTTCCGGCTTATCCCCCTCCTTCCTCCGCCCCCTCCACCTACACTGTCTCCTCCCTCACACTAACACACACACACACACACACACGATAGGAGAGCCGTCACTGGTGGTACATGACGTCACGACACGAGAACGCGCCGTCGCATCGTTGTATCATCATCATCAACAACAACAACATACTGGGGTCAAGCGCATCATCCCCTTATGGAGTGTATATGTGAGCGGGACCAGCAGCCAGCACCTGAGGATTTCACGCACCCACCACAGTCCGAGGGGAATCAAGGAAGGGGTTTGTTGCTCTCTACCGTATGTTTAACTCATTATGTTCTTACGCTCATCCCCTCCTCTCCTCTCCTCTCCCTGCATGCCAGCCACAATTTCTATTTCATATTGTTGTTTGTTTTATTTTCAGTGTCATGATATATATTTTACTTTTATATATATATTTTTTTTTTCTTCACCTTTTCTTTTCTTGCATAATTTATGAACTTTAACTTCAGTTATTTTATTCGTTTACATATGAATCCCTTATTCTATTTCTCTTTTATTTGCTTTTATTGTATTATTAAAAAACCGTCTTAACTACAGTATACTTGAGATAAATTTTCAAAGTCAAAATGTTTTTAAATATTTTACCAGGGGAACATATACCAACTACAGGTATAGTAATTTATGGCAATTCATGGTTCTGTTGAGAAGTTATTGGCCATAAACTGAGCTATTTTATAATTCACTAATCGTTTGTTTACATTACAAACTGACATATAGGTAAATGATGTAACATTATTATATACATAGCCAAACATCTTTTCCTTACATTGCTCACAGTTAATACTTTCTTCATCGACAACAAGTGCGGTATATTATGTGTCTTCTGTCACTAAAAAAAAATAGGCACAAGGCAGCTGACATGGCAATCACAATCCATTCCCATTCCAGGAAAATATCAAAACGAACTTGAGTCACATCAACTTTCCAAACAAATTAAGGTCTTTGTTTATCCATGTCAATATCTTCGTCCAACCTCGAATTTCCTGCAAGAAACGACACATTCGTTAATACATCAACAATATACACGGGACAGTCGCAAACATAAGCTTCATCTCTTCATCTGTCCTCTTTTAGCTCGAGTTACTGTAATACAATTTAAGAGTTTTGGTATAGAAAAAAATATGCTTGTACAGTCGTGGTCAATAGTAATCATCCACATATGGGTATCTCAAACAATTTGCTGTCGAATGTTTTTACGTTCACATATGATATTATTGTTTTAAGTAGTGTGTAGCTGCTTGTAGTAAATAAAAAGATGGTACTTAATCTATTTATTAGAAAGTTTATCAGCAAAGGAACAGAGGGAAGCTATCAAACTCTTACGTAAGTTACCCCTATATGGATGATTATATTTGACCAATACTGTACTGTCTATACACATAAACGTAAAAGACAACTGTATAATAAAACTATCTTTGGTTTAACATTGTACAAATCGGACTATGAGACACAATATATGTCTAACGTGTCTACTTCAAAATATCACGAAAACATAATTTCAATTTCACCAACTTGTAACATACCTGGTATTGTCTTACTTCATTCAAAAACCTGAAACAACATTAAATTTCCTTATCGAAACAACTTTCATCATGATATTATTATAGTTACATAGTAGAAACAGCTTTAGAAATCTAACATTAATATATTATACAGGCAATATTGTCAACATTCTAAACGTTTTTTTTTTTTTTATATAATTGAGTCTACGCTACTGCAAACTGATATGTGAAAATCAAATAAAATTCAGTCACTCATAAATCGCACGTACTGTCAGGGTACAAACAAAGACCTGAACAACATTAGCGGCGTCGGACAAAAACTCCAAAAGTAAACACGTCAAGGGTATGCAAATTTCTTAATAGAAAACATAGCAATAACTGATATAGTGAAACACGTCGACCAATCAAACATTTTAAATACCAATGGCCACAAGAATTCGTACACACATTGTTGTTTTCGAGGGTTTACAACATATAGAAAATTTTAGACTACGAAACTGCAATACAACATTATTATTAGGTTTGTTGTTTTGTTAATCAACGAGTCACTTTGTAGACCATTCATTACAGTACTTCCAGAATAATGACCAGTATTCCCATGTAGCCTGTGTAAGAATTCCAGTGGCCAACTGTATAGCAAACTGGTATATATGTTACTGAATATTATCTACCACTGACGTGTTTATTTATTATTTATCTATTATTAATTATAACGTATGTAGTAGAGATCACTTTCACACTACAAGGAATCAGGAATCTCGTCACTGTCTCCATCTCAGTCACACTTCTGTCCATTTCAGTCACACTTCTGTCCATTACAGTCACACTTCTGTCCATTTCAGTCACACTTCTGTCCATTACAGTCACACTTCTGTCCATTTCAGTCACACTTCTGTCCATTTCAGTCACACTTCTGTCCATTCCAGTCACACTTCTGTCCATTCCAGTCACACTTCTGTCCATTTCAGTCACACTTCTGTCCATTTCAGTCACACTTTTGTCCAAACAGTCTTTCTTTGTCCACTCAAGCTTCTACAGTCATGTATAATTTGGGCAAAAAGAAACGAAAACATCTCATCTGCTACTCCATCAATTTCCCAAACACATTCTCTGTCACTTCAAGCCTCTAATTTCAGAACAACGCAAATTCACCTGCGAAATGTTACAAATACTTCCATCATCAATCACAGTTCTAAACAAGGTGTCTGTTCCCCAAACCTGTAATTTGAGATCGTCAGGAATTTCTCTGCTAAACAGTTACGTCTCATTCATATCTTAATCAAATATCAACGTGGGGTTTTAACTTGTTCACCACCACAACCCTTCCTAGGGTTATTTTCGACGATAGGTATTAGTCGCTTTCCTCACGGGTACTTTACTTAATCCTCGACCTTTTCCCATCTGGGAAAAAAATACAAATAATAATAATAATAATAATAATAATACGTGTAATGATGATGATGATGATAATAAAAAATTACATAACCATATACATATTTAAATAAATAAATATATAAAAAGAAAGAAAAGTGAAAAAAAGCAGGCAATTCATCTTGGAGCATAAGGGCACGACCAAACATTGTTATTGAATCCAACATGCAACACCACGCCAGGGTTAACGCCAACGCTACATCATTTTAAGGACCCTGTGATCGTCTATAAAAATTGGAGACTTCTGATTCCTCCTGACCATGCAACGAAACAACCTCCTTCTCTATAGGTGGTGTTTTGTGGCAATATTTGAAGGACTCATTTAACTTCAATTTTCTGACTACAACACAGGGTCCCTTAACCCAAACAACCTCCACCATAAACCAGTAATAAGATACAAACAACACTGAAGTCTGGCTTGTAATGAGGATCTGGTGTTGTTGGTGTTGGTGGAGTGGGGAGGTAATTAACGAAGATGTGAGTGATGAGTGAGGGTTTGTGAAAAGGAAGGACACAGCTTGAAAGACAACATGACGCAGGAGAGGAATAAAAATGAGGGTCTTGATGTGTGGAAAGGGATGGAAGTGCTGAAGAAAATTTTGATGAAAAAGGAAGGTAATGAAGGGGAGAATAGAGAACAGAGGAGCTTTAAAAAGGACGTGAAAGAGATAGGAAAGGAGAAGGATGCACTGCTACCAGAATATAGATTTCTGGCTGGCACCAGTTTTATGCAGAAACATTTTCTACCGAAATGGAATTCGAATATTTTTTTAAACAATAAAGAAATATTAATTCAATGACAACCAAGAGACAAAAAAGTGATCAAGTCATTGTATTGCTGTATAACATTATATTTGGATCCTGTTCACATATATACTGTACTAAATCGATTCCGTGGCATACACAAACAAAATCTTTTTTTCAACAATTTAAAAATTGCATACACATCATTCAGTGATTACTTTCAACTTAACGGGAAAGTTGTGTGATACACTGCTACCATCGGCAAACACTTAACCAAGAGTCCCTGGAATATCATTTTTCTTAATATACCTTAATAATACAAGGAAAACTAATACAACCACATTAAAACTTTGAAATAATGCGACAGTAATTACACCGGGGGATAACCCAGAGACACTAACAGGTCACCAAGCGGGCAATGATCACCTATATTATAGTTACACAAATATGGATAGTACGAGAGAGAGAAACACGGATAGAAGGAGAAGGACGAGGAAGAGGAGGAGAATATGAACTTGAATGAATGTAATGGGAAAACAAGAAGGGTATTGTAAGGCAGGAAAAAAAGAAAGTGAATGGAGAGAAAACCAATTCGTATCCACAAATGAAGTTTCAGAAGCAGATCACATACAGTAAAGGTCAGCCAGCATCGTAAAACACACTCACTGCCTCAATTACACCTCGACTACTATGTTTTACAGGTACTGCCTCATCTCTCTCTCTCTCTCTCTCTCTCTCTCTCTCTCTCTCTCTCTCTCTCTCTCTCTCTCTCTCTCTCTCTCTCTCTCTCTCTCTCTCTCTGTGTGTGTGTGTGTGTGTGTGTGTGTGTGTGTGATAACCTTGGGTACCTGAGTATATAGAGATGTTCAGAGTAAGAGCAGAGACGAAGGTTGAGCAACATATGTAAGATAAGAAAGAGAGAATAGGAAATCTAGTGACGCACAGCTTGGGAAGTTAATATAAATGGGAGAGGAATAATAATCAGGAAGGAAAGCAAGGATGAGAGGGAGAAAGGTAGGTTTGGATCAGTAAAATATGAAAGAGAGAGAAATAAATGGAAAGAAAGGGAAATTATGTGAAAGATGAGAAAAGGATGGGAAATAAATGGAAAGATATACTGTACATGGAAAGGAAAAGGAAGGTATGAAGGTCAAAGGAAAGGGAAGGGGAACATTAGGAAGGGAAGGTATGGGGAGACGGAAAGAAAGGGAGAGGTGAGGTAGGGGAGTAGAGGAGAGGAGGGAATGGATAAGGAAGGGAATGCCAAGTATGAATGACCGCCAAGGAGCGTGCTCTTGATGCCATCAGTTAAACGGTGATCAGCATGACACACACACACACACACACACACACACACACACACACACACACACACACACACACACACACACACACACAACATAGACACACACACACACACAACACAACATAGTCACACACACACACACACACACACACACAACATAGACACACAACACGACACAACACAACATAGACACACCACAACACAACACAACACAACACAACACACACACACACACACACACACACACAACACAACACAACACAACACAACACAACACAACACAACATAGACACACACACAACACAACACAACACAACATAGTCACACACACACAACACAACACAACATAGACACACAAGGGCATTAAAGCAATGACACACACGCAACACCCCAGTAAGACACACGCAACTATAGTCGGAAGAAGGAAGGGGAGGAGGAACAGCAAACTACATCTCGGCTTATTATGCAATCTGAACCTCGCTTATTCACTCACTCTCTCACTCACTTCCTTTTTTGGGGTGCTGTGGGTAGGTGTCTTGTTCAGTCCCTAGGGAGATTATCAAGGGAGTAATAATATCCTTTTTGGTACACTACAGGGCCTTCCTTCCTCCAAACTATATTCCAAGCAACAGACCAGCATGATCTTTATTATACTCTGGACCTGTTTCTTGGCATATCCTGGAGGAATCAAAGAGCTCTAATGCATCAAAGTATACTATCCCCTTAACTATGCAATGGTATCAATAGTATAATTATTGTAAAGTGTGCGGAGTTTACATACACGGAACCCTAACCCAAAAATAATCTACAGAAGGTGAGTGTACTGAAATAATGATAATGTGCAAAATAATGTTACCGTTATTACATCTTGTTATAAAAAAATTTCCTTGTGTTAAAACTACTCATAATGGGTCTAATACATTACCAGTATTCTCATTTAAAACAAACTAAATATCACTTAAGAGAACGAGAACAAAACCTTGTGCATAATAGGTAGGAGTTTTGTATGTGTGGCTGAGTTAATAGTATTAGGTTGGCGATATCTGAAATGACTGTGACTTACAACTGGAAACTGTCCACGCAAATATGTAATTACCCCGATAAGCCACATCATTTATTGTACACACACACACACACACACACACACACACACACACACACACACACACACACACACACACACACACACTACTGAATAAATACCCAAATAAGCCACATCATTTATTACACACACACACACACACACACACACACACACACACACACACACACACACACACACACACACACACACACACACACACACAGTATAGATGCAGATTACACACACATTTCCCAACATCATTATTTTATTCTACACACACACACACACACACACACACACACACACACACACACACACACACACACACACACACAGTATAGATGCAAATTACACACACATTCCCTAATAATTAACTACACATCTACTGTACACTGTGTCCGAATCAACACTCACTCCCCAGCTGATAAATAATCCTTACTAGAGCGATAATAATCCTCAACAAGACACCCAACGAAACCCTCCCCTCCAACCAACATGACCAACACAAAGCATATGAATACCAGCAGGAGTCGTGGGGTTGGGAGGGTGGAGGGATAAAGTGAGGAAGGTAGTGAGTGAATGGTGTGATTAATGTAAGACATCCTGGGTAACCTCGTTCTAAACACACTAACACAATGGTTGCTGGAATGTGTATACCCCCCCCCCCCCCGTCGCCCCCCCTCTCTCTCTCTCATGTTCTATTTTATCTTTCTTTGGCTCTCCCTCTTTCACTGGCCCCTTCCCTCTCCTTCCTCACCATCCAGACTACTGCTACTACTATTACTACTATCTCCCCACACCTCCTCAACCCCTAATTATTACCACGTACACATTCACTTACACAAGACCAGCTGGCATGAACAGTATAGTCACTCACACAGTCACATGCAATCAGCTGTGGCCTGGATCGCTGACTGACTGACTGACTGCTTAGAAAGCTTTCATGACACCTTACAAACTATACCAGTGTCTTGCTTGATGCTTATGTGAAGTTTATTGTACATAACTTGTCACTGACTGAGCTTCCCGATGCCCCTTACTTTATGAAGGCTTATATTGTATAAGAAAATTATTATGACTGATCGCCTCAGTCAATGGGAAACATTCAAATGTCTGAATCCTGAGTAAGCCTCAGGGTTTAATCGAAGCCCATTATCACATTCTTAACGCCGGTAGTACATAGTTAGTTGTTTATAAGAAAATATTAAATGTCAAAGTTACAAGCAAAAGTGTGATTTTAATAATGAGTATGTAGCCATGTAGGAGCTACATATCCACCATGAGGATGAAATAAGCAAGATGGTAAGAGGCATAACAAAACAAAGGGTAACACAAATTTAGGCCGCCAAAGTGGAGGAGATCCAACAGGACAATCAGTAGCTCGAACCCCTCAGCTAACACCGTGCCACAGGAAGATATAAAACAGAGAAACAGGACGTCATAGAAGGGACACAATAGAATAGGGAACGTCACACAGGGAAGGGACAGACGGGAGACGCAGACCCTTGGTGTTCCACGATCGGGAGAACAAAAAGTATATAAATTAAAGCCGGATAAACAGGTCATTAATAACAACAAGAAGACACTGGTACGAACAAAAGCCTGGAGTAGCCACATTAAGGACCCTGTGATTGTGTATGAGAAGTGGAGGCTTCTGATTCCTCCTGACTATGCCACGAAACAAGCTCCCTCCATATAGGTGTGTGTGTGTGTGTTTCGTGGCAATATCTAAAGGACTCATTTACCTCCAATTTTCTTACTACAACACAGGGTCCCTTATAGGAAATCGGGAAGCGACAGTAGACCAGAGTATATCAGCTTAGCAATGTGGGACAACAGAGTAAGGAAGTTAGTATATATCACGGCAGACAAAACGAGGGTAAACCTTGTACCGTCATGGACATAAATTTCATCGCTCTTCCGCCTTTCACCCCATTTTTATTTCCCTTTCTCTCCTTCTCTCAGTTCCTAAATCTCTTTTCACTTTCACTCTTTCTATTCCCTCACCTGGTAGCCTATATATACATTTTCTACAAACCCTCTCTGGTTCGTTTTATTAGGAATTAGACGTTTAGCTATCAAATAACAATCCTCCATCGATGGCAATGAACTTTTAAGGTGGGTTTGTCAAAAACTTCGAAGTGTTAAGGGTAATAAACGAACCACAACAATGAATCTTACAGCACAGAGACAGGACAAAAAAAATAAATATCACAATACTCTCATCCTTAAAGTTTACGGTCCCTTTTCTCTATTTATGTCTATTTATATAATTCGTGTTCGTCGGTAGTTATTTCCTAATTCAAGTGATCAAGGCATCGTGAAGTTCACTGGTATCAATACTTCCTATAACCCATCCCACGATTCATACGATAGACGACGCGTGTTCGTTCCCTGAGTCTGAGTTTTAAGAAGTATTATTACAAAGAAGTGTTGTAGCTCCGGGAATATTCAGCATGCACTTACATTTACGTCGATACAATGTATGAAGATAATACTGCACACAACACGCATTCCTGGACACTGTACCATGAAAACAATGGACTGTAATCGGCCGTCAAGGTGGCTGTGAATGCCGTCACGCCTGTCTGTTCCTCTGTCACAAACACCTCTACCAAGAGTCTTACCCGACGCACATAGAAGTCAGCTGTGGAAAATGAGGGGTCGTATATGCGAATAACCGTGGTGTTGACGATGGTATGGTACTGATACGATGACTCTATAGAGGTGCACGTTACACAGCCATTGTACAATACCGGTACCATGCCATCGTCAACACCACGGATATTCTTGCATACGACACAAGGATTTAACACAACACGGTACACATAAGGTATGCATGACAGATATAAATGCTCGTTTACCCGCCGATATTCGTATAAGACACCCAACGGAAGATGTGAATGTGAGGCGATTGTCCTCAGGAAAAGATAAACGTAAGATAGAAACGCTTTCACACCTGTCAGTCTACAGAATTTTACCTGTCCATAAAACACTGCTAAGAAAGACAAATGAATAAATAAACCTGGAACCGAGGCACACGTGACTGGACCTTTACGCATATGAGACAGTAAATGCCCGTCCAGATGGTAATCATACAACCTGTCCCTTCCGTCGCAAACTCCCCTCAGTCCGTCTGTCCACAAACGCTACCCTTTCCATCCAACTGTCCGTCTCATTATAAACACCCGACCCATTCAAGTCCTCTGTCACATCTCACAATTGCCTGTTCATGCCTGTCCGTGTATCTGTCCGATTGTAAACACTCCCGTCTGTCTGTCTATATAACTCGCATCCATCAAACTACCCGTCTAAAACAATGGCATTCCTCATACACTCTTTGATACATCCTATAGAGAGAGTGAACAAACACCACCAGTCAGTCTGCATATGAAAAACTATTACACAATCGTACTTTTTCTGTCTGCCTGTAAAACTGTAAACTCTCACTTGTCTGTCCCTTCGTCACGTTGCCATTCAGCCGTCCATCTAACCTAACCCATACGTACAGAGTCACGCCCAACAAACTCACTTTCCTTTCCACAGCACCTCAAAATATTACCAGTAAGTATGAATGGCGATGGAAGAAGGCGGGGTTGGGAATGGCTGGCGTAGTGGTGGTGGTGTTGAGTCGAGCGTGGTGTATGAGCAAGTGAAAGAGAGAGAGAGAGTGTGTGTGTGCCACGGTGTGTGTTATGTGTGTGTGAGAGGAAGACACACACACACATACACGGGTAGCTGGCTGGCACCTCCTCCTCCCTTCACTTCAGCCAGACTGCTGCTAACGTGAGCTTGGTAGTGGTAGTGGTGGTGAGGGGGACCCAGTTACCTTGCCACCTTACTGTCCTGTACCCCCCATGCTATCCTACCTTTCTTCCTTCCTGCCTGCCTGCCTGACTAACCCTCCTCCCACCTTTCTTTACTTCCTAGAATCTCTTTACCTCCCCCCTCCCTATTTATCTACCTACACACTTACGTACCTATCTCGTGATTGTAATAACCACTTTCCATCCTTACTTCCTAGAGCTTTTTTACCTCCCTACTCACCTACCAAAGTATTTACCTTGCTTCCAACCTACCTTACTACCCTGTTACTATACCTGCCAGCTTGCCTATCAGGGCTCTTACCCTCCTCCGCTCACTTACTTTTCAGGCTTCCTTTTCTAATACATCCCTCCCTTCCTATCA
>JAWQEG010007707.1:0-12993 GCA_033782935.1 Petrolisthes cinctipes
AGACATAAACACGGATCTTGCAGACAGTTAACACAAGGTGGACGACAGACTGACTGACACACACACAGCAACTCCCTGGCAGCATCATGAAGAGATGATGTATAGCATATAACAGGTAGTGGAGCAGCAAGAAATTCTCTGGCCTCTTTTTGTCACACACACACACACACACACACACACACACACACACACACACACACACACACACACACACACACACACACACACACACACACACACACACACACACACACACACACACATGCACGATTACGCTTACGCTCTCTCTCTCTCTCTCTCTCTCTCTCTCTCTCTCTCTCCACTAAGCATCTTCACTGGGATGAACCATAGTTATACTTCTATTAATGAAGATATTTTCACTCGTTCATCTCCGTCAGCAGCTGAGTGGAAGTTCATGATTGTGTGTTTGTGTGTCGCTAAATAACCAATTACCCTATATGAGAGAGAGAGAGAGAGAGAGAGAGAGAGAGAGAGAGAGAGAGAGAGAGAGAGAGAGAGAGAGAGAGAGACGTGTAGACAAACTGACTAGTGTGTGTGTGTTGTATAATATATTGTGTGTCTGTTAACAAGTCAGTCTTCTAACCCCACGAGTCTCTTGAATGTCTCTTAAGTTGACAAAAACTTCTCGGAGTTACACTAATCACCTTACAGTACAGGCTAATAGAAAACAATAATAAGAAAGAATTGTCCAAGGTAAATATTAATCCTCTGTGTCCTTCGGTATCCTCTGTCGATATACTGTCTTATACTAGTCTGGGTTTGGTCTGAATAATATCGCACCAAATGGCACCTCCTCCACACAGGAGTTAATATCACATCACATCATGCTTCCTGTTTGGCCTCGCTCACTGCTGGTGCTGGAGGTGAGAGGGAGGGAGGGAGGCTTAGGGAAGGAGGAGTTGGGGAAGAGTGAGTAGGACAGTAGGAAGCGGATGACAAAAAAAAAAAAAAAAAAAAAAAAATGTATAAATAAATAAATTGGTGGTGGTTGGTGGAGATAAGTAGAGTTGGAGGAAGTGGAAAAGCATGAAATGAAGGCGGACGTGGTAGTGATGGAGGAAGTGTGATGTTGAAGGAGAGGTGACGGGAAGTAAGGATAGGTGGAGCAACGATGGATAGATGATGGTGAAGGAGATTATGGGAGATGTGATGATGATGACCGGAAATATTGAAAGGGATAAGAGAGAGTTATTTACGTAGATGAAGGTTGAGGTGAGGGAGAATGGAGATAGGCAGAGGTGGAGGTGAGGAGGAGCAGGCTTTGGTAGGTGAGGAAGAGTAAGGGGAAGTGAGAGTGATGGTAAGGAAGAGTGGGCTTTGGCAGGTGAGAGAGAATGTATGGTAGGTGAGGAAGAGTAGGCTATAGTAGATGAAGGAGAGTAGGGTAGGTGAGGAAGAGTAAGGGGATGAAGAGGAAGGATGGGAGGAAGTGTAAGAATAGGTGTAAGTAGACGTAAATATGTGTAGAGAAGGTGGATTAGAAAGTGAGTGGAGTGTAGGGTAGATAGAAGTTGGAGTAGATGTCAAACAAATTTTATAGAGATTTAAAGAAGGGATATAAAGGATAGTAATGCGAGGTTGTATAGCACAGGGGATGTTAAAGTGAGAGAATATGAAGTAGCTAGCAAATTTTTTATATCCTTGCATCTTTTGTATCCTCTTATCAACCCAAACGATAGGGAGAGCAATTAGAAAAAAACAAAAATGGTGTTCTCAGAAAGAGCACAAAATTACAAAGTGATTATTTATACTCTGTTTATCAGTTCTGTATTGTCATTATTTGGTAACACCATTAGTTTTTATATCGTGAGTGTTTACTGTGGATGCTAACTGGTGGGTAAACATTGACTGATTCCACTCGGCCGCACGAGGGTCAACATTCAGGCAACCACCAAGGGCTAAACTTTCTCTGACGGACCACTAACCTAACCTAACCTAACCTAACCTAACCTAACCTAACCTAATCAAATCTAATTTAACTTAACCTTACTTGCCCTGACCGACCATACTTAACCAACCTTGACCTGACCTAACTATACCTAACTTAAACTGACCTGACCTGGCCATACCTAACCAAACTAGAATAGATCTGACCATACCTAGTCAAACTTGACCTGACTTAGCCATATTTAGCCATAACCTAACCTAACCTATCACCAGAGGATTCGGACACCGTGAGAAAACAAACCTATGACTCACACATTGGTTTACCGTGTGCAAGCAAATTAATATTCATGAATGGAAGTTTTACGCCCTTCAGGTTCCGGCAGCAAAAGTTAACCCTCAGACAAATCAATATTTTGTTTTGTTTTCATATATACATACCTGAGTCGTCTGGCGTTAGTCCGAGCACATTATATCTTACCTAAACAGATATTCATTTGTTTTCTGAAGTGATTTTTTTTTACCTTCGAAAGTCATTGCTTCCCTCTAACAAAAATATGGTCTGTTTATAGTTAGATAATAAATGTGAAAGTCTTTTGCTCTTGTGTAACCTATTTAGTGCCTGAGTCGATATGCGTGGCTGTATTCTGAATAACTAATTTCACACAACATTAATGTGACAGTGGACAACAATAGACACAAAGGATTAAAATAGTCATTATTGATTCCTTTTATATGAGAGTCGTCTTCTTAACTTACTTCACAAATAACTCCTGACATATATAATATTTAACTATGGTGGTGACACGAATGAGGCAAGGATGATCAGTTGAGAATGATTATAAGTATAGCATTCTCTCCTCCCATACCGAGCAACACCAATATAATAGTATGTAAATATAGGTAGAAAGAGGGTTAAGAATAGTTAATTAAGAGTATTACTGTTGGCTACTGTAGATAGATAGATACTTCGATAGTTAAAAAGAGAACGGCATCACTATCCACATAGAGACAACATCACCGGCTTTGTAGATAGAATTGTAATAATAATAATAATAATAATTAATAATAATAATAATAATAATAATAATAATAATAGTAATGATAATAATAGTAATAATAATAATAATGATGATGATGATGATAAAATGTGAGGCAACAGTAGTTAGTTAGTTGACATAAATTAGCTGATTACACAGAGATATATATATATCTACTTAATTAATGAATAAAAAAAAGATAGATATACATATCTAGTTAATTAATTAGAATAAAAATAATTACTTTACACAGCTAGAAATTATGCATAACCAATAATTATGTACACATGTGGGTCAGGGCCAACCAATGGGAAAGGAAATCATCATGACTGGTGTACTGTACATTTCAGTGAACATACATACATAAGCCTTAAGGGACCCTGTGATGTAGTCAGAAAATTGGAGGTAAACGAGTCCTTCAAATATCGCCACGAAACACCACCAATATGGAAAGAGTTTGTTTCGTGGTATAGTTAGGAGGAATCAGAAGTCTCCAATTATCATACACGATCACAGGGTCCTTAATGTTTGTTCCTCTAATATATAATGTAGCCGCACCAATGGTTTCGGTGGTATTGAGGCCGTTCGGGTTGGGTTTCTCATCTTCTGAATGCCTGTCAGGGACCTTTTCCTCTGCTGCTAAGTAAACACATCAAGATTTTACCACCAGCAAAAAGATTGATAGATGTATTTTTTACCTTCCGAATAAATGACTGCATGCACATTCTCGCCAGTTTAGATTACAACTTAGCATTATAGTAATACTACCCTTATTCTAATCATGGCAGGTACAGTTGTCTCGGTAAAGTTTGGTATCGAAGCGAGTGAAGAAACTGAACCTCGAGGTCACTTTTTAGAATTCTTGGTAGGGAGTCAAGGTGATTTTGTGAGGTGCTTCTTGGTAGGTCCACAGCCGCTGAAAAAAAGTTCTATTACCTTCTGACTATCTGTTGGTGAGGTTTAAGTTTGGTGTACAGACAGAACAACGAAAGATTATTCACTAGCACAGAAGAGGAGGAGACTATTGTATAGTTAGAGTGAGTAGTTTGTTCATTTTCGTCCTCTTGAGATGTTAAACCCGAACGAGATGACACAAAGAACATTACGGCTAAAACATTTGAAGACTCAATCCATCTGATTAAAATCCTCGGAGTGGGTAAGAACTAAAGACCTTAAGGACCTGTGCATCACATTCACAAAACTATGAATGTGAAAGTTGGCGATTAGGCAAAGCGAGGCAACAGTTCATTTTACCATGACAAAAAAATCGTGTAAAAAAAATACTTATCTATTCAGTGTATATAATATCATGATACCACGGACGGAAGCATTCAGCAAACACTCATAGTTTTGCTTCACTGGCAAGACAACACGAGTCGTATTGTTCACTTTAATGAAATGCATCGGACCACTCACCGCAAATACACAGGACAGTATTTTTTATTATTTTTTATTTTATTTTTTTATTGAGGATACACACACTCAGACAAACGTACATAAATATACACTCACCCTTACTCACATTCATGCATACTCTATAATGGAATATACACGTTGAAAAATTATTAAATGTAAAATGAGAAGAGAATATTAATGGAACTCTAGTATGGATCCCAATTATAATAGGCGAGTATTTTGTTCTCTTGTTGTGATACTGAAGAATTCCCTATAAGCAGCTATCACACCAAACACTTTTTAATTCAGTCTTCTGCGTGGTTAAAATAATGGGGTAGTGAGTACAGTGTTGGTAAATCTGGAGCAACTGATTCCGCCAAACTATTCCAGGCAACAAGTCACCATTATATTTGTTAATCTGGAGCTGTTTCTTGGCATACTTTGGAGGAATCAAGGCATTCTAATGTATGTACCAAAAGTATACTATCCCGTAAAGGCTTCATCCGTCTTTTCCTTTTTGGCACATATACTTCAACGGGGCACATACCTGACCGAAGGACGGGTGTAATACTCTTAAAGGGGTATTTCACTTTTGTTACATTGGAGCGCCTTGATTCCTCCAAAGTACGCCAGGAAACAGGAACGAACATAATGGAGTACTGAAATAGTTTGGAGGAATCAGTTGCCCCAGATTAACCAACAACACTGCATTATAATTCCCCCTTAAGGAGTTTTTGTGATGGACGTATAATAATGAAAGTTTCACCACGTCAATGACACAGATTCGTGACAATAGGTGTGGTGGCAATAAGGTCCCTATACACGGGTGCCAATTCATAGCTATTGCAGTGCCGGTGTTGTATTGTACATTTCCCATCTTTAAGAGTGCGTATGGAGTATTAAAACTGATAGAAATATAGTCGGTGTACAAGAAGACCATCATCACTATGTAATTCTCATCTCCCGTCTCAAAACATGTACAGTACGGTATCTTACAGGGATTGTACTTAATTAATTAAACACTGTCGACTGTTAAAAAAAAAAAAAAAAATGCCCCCAGGTAAATTGGCATCAGCGGTTGGTAATATTATCTTTGTCAGTCTGTTGTAGGTCATGGTCGTCCTCTGGGTCGTGGGGTTTCACACACACACACACACACACACACACACACACACACACACACACACACACACTGCTACGAATATCTCAGCGCACACACACACACACACACACACACACACACACACTCGATTTGTGTCATTGGGGTCGTTCAATATTGAATTTATAGTTAATTTTTCACTATTAGATGAGAATTATTTATCACAAGGCAACATTATGTACAAAATATATATTATAACGTACGTAATGACTTAACCACATGTCATTTATGTTATCTAAACATAAAATATACAGTAAGAGTACTGGGGACTTCTGGTATTTAAATAATAATAATAATAATAATAATGTTATGACATACATGTGAAGGGTCAATTAAACAAGCTTCCTCCATCCTTCGTCCTTCTTCATCCTCTATGATCCTGTCTGATGATCTGATATACTTCAAACGTTTGCATACGAGTTGGAGGATGGAGGAAAGCTTAGATCGATTAGTGGTCGAAAAAAATTACACTTGTTTGACGCCCCCTTCAGTGGTACTGTACACTGTCCTGAGGGTAGATGTTTATTTCCACGCATATCTCACCAGGAACCAAAACATTTATAACTATAATTAGTATTGAGGATTCCTTGTTTATATTAATTATGTTTCCATACAGAGGGTAATAGATACTGTTATGTAGAGTTGGCGGCAAAAGTCGTGTCGCCTCACTCAGTGCTTCTTGAAGGATAACATAAAGGATTATCATCAAACCAACACATTCACCAACATACAGAATTACAATATCCAGGGGGATAAATTAATAAACTGCTCTGGTTTTTCATTTTACGAACCTGTGAAGCTTATATTTCCATACTGTATTTCATGACTTGGCAGATATGACGACTCAACTTTTGCCACCGACTGTACTTCTGACTATCCATGACTCTAAGGTAGATGGAGAAAAAATATTAGGAAACTTTTTTCTTCATCAGTGAACTAGTTATTGTGGTGCCTTGAGAGGTGTACCAGGCTACGTCTCCAATTTTAAACAAACAAATACACAAACACCGGAGCGAACACCCGTGATGACTTGCACAACGGACAATGCAAGTTTTTATTCCGCCTTTAATTATGACGATGATAGAAAGTGTGTACTGCGGAAGGCTTTGATCCAATGACATTTAATTAAGGGGATAGCGTACTTTGGATAGATTGGAGTGCCATGATTCCTCCAAAATATGTCAGGAAACACACCCAGAAAAACAAAACTAATGGTGTTCTGTTGTGTGGAATAGTTTGGAGGAATCGGTTGTTCCAGATTTGCCAACACTGTACTTCCCCCTTAATTTAACTTGTAGTGAGTACTGCTCTTATGTCATTCATTATTCTCACTGAGGAAAAAGAAAGACAACTGGAAGTACAGTTTGACAGCGGCTTATTAGAGAAGAAAGATAATAATGATCATAATATAAACTTTATGCTGACGTAGATGCACATTGTAACATCATATTCCTTTGCTGCTGTTGCTCGTGTTTGTATTATTTTCTTATTGTTCGGGCTAGGTTTTCCGGGGCCCAAGACAAGATCATTGGGTGGAGAAACTGCCATTGAGTTCGTGGTATTAGCTTGGAAATTTAAACGACCTTGTGATCGTGTATGAAAATTGGAGACTTCTGATTCTTCCTGACCATGCCACGAAACAAGCTCCTTCCATATAAGTGGTGTTTCGAGCCAACATTTAAAGGACTCGTTTATATCCAATATTTCTGACTATATCACAGGGTCCCTTAAGATCGATCGTCTGGTTCACAAAAGAAAAAAGAAAAAAGACCCAAGGGACTGGTGACATTTTCCACTGCGATTTATGAGGGCAATCTGGTGTGGGCGAATGGGACGGCTTCCGGTGCAGTATATACTTCCATTCTTGGCTGCAAAACAGACCTACTCGTGCGCTGTGGTACTAGTTAATCTTGTTTTTATATTTTTTCCTGGTATAGAGCTTCGAGAAAATTAATATACGTTGCCTTCCAGTTCTCTCATAATTGATCAATATATTATCTCAGATCTTTTTAATGTGTGACAATGTGTACTGCTCGTAACCATGCCCTTTGAAGGTTACTTAATGTTGTCTATGGAGCGTGACTATACGTATTAAGGAGGGTTTCTCATGTTGGTAAATTGGAGTGTTATACGGATTCCTCCAAATTGTGCCACGAAACAGATCTCTTATTGGAAACCATGAGGTGATTTGTTTCCTGGCATACACTGGAGGAATCCCCGACCTTCCCATTCACCAACAAGAGAAGCTCCCCATAATGTACTTCGCAATATTCCATATATTTAGGCTACGATTGACGGTAGACTGTAAGGAAACTTATTTTTATAGTCATATAGTGGGGCGAGGATGATGATGATGATTATTATTATTATTATTATTATTATTATTATTATTATTTGTGGGGTCTACAGCAGATTCCCTCAGTATTTTGTGTTGTTTTGTGGCACAGTTTGGAGGAATCAGTAGTCTCTTATCGACGGTAACAGGAACAAAGAGACAGAGAATTCCATTGTGTTGATTATAATCCACACAATTAGTTATATAGAAAATGTTTAGCATAACAATAGATAGACATATGATAAATAATATTTAGAGCTCGTTGTATAAGATTATCGTCTGAAAGAGGGACAAATAGAAAGAAATTAAGACAATGAGAAAGGAAGAAAATATTAAAGAAGGAGGTAGAGAACGGAAGGAAACAATAAAAGTTTGTAAGGAAGATCGAGGGAAGAAAATTGGGAAAAATACTGTACACGGAAGAAGAAAGAATAATACCTGAAGAAAAAAGAAACGAAAGAGAGAGAGAGAGAAAAAAAACTAAAACAACGCATCAGAATACAGGAAGCACACACACACACACACACACACACACACACACACACACACACACACACACACACACACACACACACACACACACATATTAATTTCGACCCAGTGACTGTCCAGACAAGCGACCCACACAGATGCAGGTGACGGTGGTGGTGGTGGTGGTGGTGCAGAGGCGGTACAAGCAGACACAGACCACTACCACTACCACCACCACCACCACCACCACCAACAAACACCACTACCTACCCCACCACCAACACCACCACCACCACCAACAACAACAACAACACCAACCCCACCACCAACAACAACAACAACAACAACACCAACCCCACCACCACCACCACCAACAACAACACCACCACTACCACCACCACCAACACCACCACTACCACCACCACCAACACCACCACCCATCACCACCACCACCCATCACCACCCATCACCACTACCACCAAGAACACCACCCATCTCCATCATTACTACTATACTACCATCACTACCAACTCCATCTATCACCACTACTACTACTTTTGCTACTACTACCACCACCAACACCAACACAAACACCAACTCCTCCTATCACCACCACTACTACTAACACCACAACCACTATCACCACCACTACTACTAACACCACAACCACCACCATTATTATTAGCACCATTACCTCCATCACCACCACAATTTTACTATTCTGATACCTACCTACCTGTCTGTCTTCCGCATGCCTACGTGCCTGCCTGCCTGCTTGATTTGTGGTTAGGGTGAGCCTGTAGCCTGTCATCAGCTAGAGTCCCAAGTAGTAGTTCCTCCGGTCACCACCAGAGAGAAAAGCGATCTAACTAACTATGATAAGCTTTGGGTGTTTGCTAACTATAAGCTGGTATCACACGAACACATTCTTCTTTATTCATCTTAACACACACACACACACACACACACACACACACACACACACACACACACACACACACACCACACACACACACACACACACACACACACACACACACATTCTTCTTCATCATCTCAAAACACACACACACTGGGAGATACGTGCATAAATTATATGAAGGCCCCCCGTTACCCCAAGATCCTCTCGGCGTAACTTTTTAAGACTGTGATGGGGGCCTGGCCACGGAATGAGTCGGACTTTACCAACTTGAGCGACACTGGAGCCTCCCTCCCTTAAACTTTCCGGGTCGCGCTCCCACACTCACAAACTTTTCGTCTTCGCACTCCATTACACATTTTGTTTTGCACAGAGTCTGAGCAATTATTATGATGAAACAGTTATCTCAAGTGATCGTTGTTAAGGTACACAGGGCTGTTAAAATTATGGTTGTCTGGACAGTACTGTGCCTTTTGTCCACGACCGTACTTTGTTTAACTATGAGTTCTCTGTTATTGATGTTGATTAATGGTAGCTCAAATTACAGTGGCCATTAAGTAGGATGGAAAGTTATCCTGAACTGACAGTGATATAATAGTATATTTACCTCCTGAGTGACAGTCGGTGAATGGGGGAGGGAGGGGGAGATTAGACAGATGGGTAATACAATATTCATGAGACAACTTTACTACAATGCCTACTCACTGGTTATTTATTCATGGTTTAATTAACTGGTGTTTTCCAGTGTATATTTAACTGTCGTATAAATCCTGAAATGTTGTTAATTCGGTATGAGGGTGGGTTTTGTGTGTCAGTATCCATATCCTCTATACTCCTACACATACGGTATTGTATTTTGATTAAATTTCTGTCAAACACATTTCGTATGGGATTCCTTATTAGGAAAACATATGACCACTTTTGTTCAGTAGTGATTTAGATTGGATTGACTCAGTTTAGCAGCAGTTCCTAATGAGTTGCAAGCAGTTTCTCGTTTGCAAAACTATCACAAGAAATTATAACAAGGACAAAGCATCAGCTTGAGGTACCGTACCCTTATGTATATCCTAACTTTTGACGGCAACCGCACATTCCTTTCCACCGACGACGAAGACCACTACAACCACCACCACCACCACTACCATCACAATCACCACCACCACCACCACCACCACCATTAACAACGGCGCCAAAGGTTCTCAAGGAAAGCAGCACGTGGTGTGTTTTTCTCTGCGGTGGGTGCTGCCTGGCGATAAATAGACGCTACGAATAAATGGTAAAAGTGGCCGCCAGAGGCACGCTTACCTGCTGAGAGCTGTGGGTGGGTACAGTATTACGGAGGCATAAATCTCTTTGGACCATGCGTGCCTAATATGAGGGTCTTTTTATTATGCGCTTCATTTGGGAACTATAG
This sequence comes from Petrolisthes cinctipes, assembly GCA_033782935.1. Lineage (NCBI taxonomy): Eukaryota > Metazoa > Arthropoda > Malacostraca > Decapoda > Porcellanidae > Petrolisthes > Petrolisthes cinctipes. Next base: position 10,639 of record JAWQEG010007707.1, read on the forward strand.
CGTGACAACAGGCGTAGTGTTTATATGAGAATATTCATGGATATATTCCCACGATGAACACCAAGGTAAGTGGATAAATGTCCCTGTTGAGTAAGTGTTAGAAGGGAAGAAATGTATCCCTTGACAATTTCAGAGTCTAGTAAATCCGTATGGAGTGAACAAATTCGGTGGATGAAGAGATTTTAGATTTATTGTTTTTCATGGTTTGATATATGCGATGTCATTAATTTCAGAGATCAAGTGAGAGTGATAACTGAATAGAAAGATGGATGAATGGATAAATAGTTCGAGACATAAAAGAAAAGAGAACATCTTACCCTAAGTCTAAGGTAACATCTGTTTTCATTATTTTTCACTATACCAATTGCATGTCATATATTTGACACCTATCATAATATCGATTCATGTTTACGTATAAGGTAGTTTACATATTGTCGACGTACTGGTAGCTATTAATTCTCTCCAACTCAGGTACAAGAGATGGGTTATATCAAGAGCTGTCTCGAATGACAAAATACTATGAATTCGAATGGATGAATTTATTTACGCCTACCTTGAATGATACATGGACTCCTAGGAATGGGTTCACGACTCCAGATCAAGAACTGCCTCGAATGGCCTAACAAGCTGAGTGCAGGCTTCCCCAATTCTTAATCAACTTGTTTATTACGTTCTTGTGAGTCCAGACCAGGAGGGGAAACGGGGAAGATTTGTGCCACCGTTGTTGTTGTTGTTGGGCTTCCCCGGCAACACCATCAAAGGCCACCCAGCTCACTATACTACTGTACACTTGGTACCGGACTGACGAGTGACATTTTGGTTTTGGTAGCAGCCTCCTACGACTTTGTGCTACGAGGTTCTTGTGGCTTGACGTAAAGTATGTGTTGGTTTCCTGATGTGATGTAAGGACCGGATTCCAACAGATTAAACTCTATACTGTATGTCATCAAACCTTGAAAATTTCGTTCAGAATATACAGTATGTTAATGCCCTTAGCACGAGCATAGGTAGATTTTAACGGTTTGTTATTTTCTGTTCAAGAAATTCACTGTTTATTGTACTATGTTAGAATTTTACTACTGGCGAATTACTGTTCACCAAAAAAAAAAAAAAAAAAATTCACTGTTTACTTTGCTGTTGACATGATTCAGAAAATATCACTTGCAATTGGGATTTCCACTGAGATAAGAGATAAGATATGTCCAGTCGCCATGTAAAAATGTTCCACCCCATCTCAGCCCAGGCAGTGAATAAAAGATCTACCATACGAACACATTATCTTCCGCATCCGTTTTTCTTCCATGCATCGTTTTCAGGCCAGATAAGTTTGACTCAGATTTGTGGCCGTCCTTTATTCCACCGAAGAGACAATTGTGCTGTATAGGATGGACGAAACCTTACTACACAGGAGGACGGATCAAAACATGCTGGTGTGTGATGTCTTCTGTATGATTCAAGGACCCCCTGAGACACATGCATACATCTCTGTCCACTGAGTCCCATTGACTAGGCGGACTCCAAGGTTACACGGACAAGGCAGGGGAGGTGAGGCCGCAAATATTAACTTCCTTCAATTGCATCCCTTTGTGACTGACTGCCGTAATGCATCCCGTGGGAAACTAATGAAAATAAATATTCTTTTAAGTCCTTCGAGTGGCAATGATATCTCCACAATTGCAGAAAGTCGTGTGGAGTTTTACCATGGTACAAAAGGAGTTAGAATTTGTTAATCAGTATTATCTTTAATTCTTTATATTATCTTTATCTGATGTTGAGGGCAATGAAGGTTGAAGGGAGGTTGTCTTGTTGGTAAATTGGAAGGCGATTGATTCCTCCTAACCATACCAGAAAACAGACACCCTCAATGGTACTAATAGGGGATCTTGTGTTTCTTGACATAGTTTGGAGGAATCAGAGACCTTCCAATTCACCAACAAAAGAACCTTTCCTTAAGACGACATCGATGAGATTAACGAAGATGATGATGGTGATGTTCTCTTTAGCGCCGAGTGCATGTCTGCAGTTGCATTCTCGCCCAATAAGCTCGTCTACAGTTAGTCAAAGTACAGTAACAAAAGTATGAACTGTATGATGCCGACTTCTGTTATTTCTCTCTTTTCTTAGTAACTTTGTCCTTCATGTCCCTTCTCTGTTCTTATTTCCACTTCTCTCCTTGTTCTTTCCTTCCATTTCCTTTATTATCTTCCCACACTAACACTTAGAGAGATATCCAAGGACAGACAACAGGACCTTGGGTGGTGAATGCAGCTGCCATCCATCGCATTCAGCACAGTTCATAAAGCGATAACTTTTGTTGTGTTTTGTTATTTCGGAAAGCTATTGATTCTTCCACAC
>JAWQEG010007708.1:0-42500 GCA_033782935.1 Petrolisthes cinctipes
TGTACAGTAGACCCTCGATATGCAATGAATAAATACGTGTCTCCACCACTTCATTTTTACACTCAGTCCCTCATTGAAGACCTCCATATGTTTTCCCATGCTTCTGTTATTCATTACCATACAGATGAAGTGATTTACTGAGCCTGTGTGTTAAAATATAGTGGGTAACATTTTTCATCTTATATGGAGGGCCTAGTGCGTATGTATAATATGGTGTTATTGTCTATGTGGCACGAAATGAACACTAAAACATTTGGTGGTTAAATTCTTCTCTCTCTCTCTCTCTCTCTCTCTCTCTCTCTCTCCTCTCCTCTCTCTCTCCTCTCTCTCCTCTCTCTCTCTCTCTCTCTCTCTCTCTCTCTCTCTCTCTCTCTCTCTCTCTCTCTCTCTCTCTCTCTCTCTCTCTCTCTCTCTCTCTCTCTCTCTGCTGGCTGATACAAGATACAAGTGTAGTGCCAACCCTCCTTAATTAACCCCACAATTCCTGCAAAACAGACTGTATATATCCTTCCACATGAAACAGACACAACTGAAGCGGGGTTCCTCATTGAGTATAATTGGGTAGGATTAGACTTTGTATGTATCAATACTCTATTAGACCTACCCTTCTTAATGCTGTTGATAGTCATAATAGAGCCGCATAAATACCAACACTCGTACTGTTTGTGCCTTTAAATTAGTTGTGAGGAAGGCGGGTCGATTGTGATCACCCTCTCTCATGTCAGGGACGAACTGCTCGGCTGTATCCTGTCCCAATGATTGATTACTTAATTTATCACACGGCACAAATAGTGTATACAGTGTAGTTGACCTTCCGTTCACTGTATGCATTCACCTTCCGTTCACTGTATGCATTCACCTTCCGTTCACTGCATACTCACCTTCCGTTCACTGTATGCATTCACCTCTGTTCACTGTATGCATTCACCTTCCGTTCACTGCATACTCACCTTCCGTTCACTGTATGCATTCACCTTCCGTTCACTGTATGCATTCACCTTCCGTTCACTGCATACATTCACCTTCCGTTCACTGCATGCATTCACCTTCCGTTCACTGCATACATTCACCTTCCGTTCACTGCATACATTCACCTTCCGTTCACTGCATACATTCACCTTCCGTTCACTGCATTCATTCACCTTCCGTTCACTGCATACATTCACCTTCCGTTCACTGCATTCATTCACCTTCCGTTCACTGCATACATTCACCTTCCGTTCACTGCATTCATTCACCTCAGCTCATGCATAACCCTCATCCCTTTAAAGAAACATGACGACATTCCTTGAAAGAATTGAATGTATATTTTATCTCTTTCTTATCTTAGTTAGGAAAGGACACTGACAAGATATATATAGGATGTACGGGTAGAAGAGGGAAAAGGCCAGAAAAAGTAGAGAGAATGTGAATATTGAATTGATCTAGAAAACAAACCATCCAGAGAGCGATATAAGTATAGTAGTCTTATGCCTGTGAATGGTTGAAGCTGCTTGGTATAGTATTGACTCGTTCGATAAATTTTATGAGCAAACTTTGCAACGCTGGCCAAAGAAATGTCAACACGTTAAAAGAGGTATGATGGCAAGCAGTCCAATGTGTGAAACTTTGGGTAGAGTGCAGTCCGTGGCCTAATGTTGTGTCGCCTCACTCACCACTTGTTGAAGGTTAACATAAAGGATAATAATCAAACAAACACATTCACCAGACACAAGGGACAAATTAATAAACTTATCAGGGTTTTCAGTTTACGAGCCTGGCCTGTGAAGCTTATATTTCCACACTGTACGGTACTTCATGCCGTGACAGATGTAGCGACACCACTTCTGGCCTGTGAAGCTTATATTTCCACACTGTACGGTACTTCATGCCGTGACAGATGTAGCGACACCACTTCTGGCCTGTGAAGCTTATTATATTTCCACACTGTACGGTACTTCATGCCGTGACAGATGTAGCGACACCACTTCTGGCCTGTGAAGCTTATATTTCCACACTGTACGGTACTTCATGCCGTGACAGATGTAGCGACACCACTTCTGGCCTGTGAAGCTTATATTTCCACACTGTACGGTACTTCATGCCGTGACAGATGTAGCGACACCACTTCTGGCCTGTGAAGCTTATTATATTTCCACACTGTACGGTACTTCATGCCGTGACAGATGTAGCGACACCACTTTTGCCACAGACTGTACATTCACTAATACTTAGGGGGCAATCGTGAAGTGAGTGAGTTTCGGGGAGAGTATATTTTTGCAGCCGACTGTACAATATTCAGGAAATATCCCAAACTCTTCGTATCATCATTATGTCGTCCAGTTTATATCCCAATCTTTCATTATTTTTGACTCATCACGCCAGTTGAAGAAGGGCAAGACAATAATTATAGTGGTTGAAGATCAATGCCAACTATACAACATTGATTCCAAACCAGAACCACGTTGACGGGGGTAACCTAGGTCCTACTATACTTGATTCCTTCAGTGTACCGTATGCCAGGAAACATGAGGACCTGAGTAACCATTTGCTCTAGATTTACCAACACTACACTCGTGATATATAATTTCTGACCAGAGTGTGAGGAGCAGAAAGCTTCCAATTGCCTGGTATTGCTCATTTCCCCACCCAGTAAACATATAGAGCAGCGTTTCCCAACCTTTTCCGACCATAGCACCCCCTGTTGTCATGTCTAAGCAGTCCAGCACCCCTAACTAATATCTTGTTATTAGATTTTAGAAATTTAGAAGGATAAAAGAAAGTGAAGTGTCATCACTTCTTTTACAGATGAAAATATGAAACGACACATTTGGTCGCGCCTTGCTAGGACGTGATGTTTTACTGCCATGTGTGCATCACTTCCCAGCACCCCCGATAATTGATTTCAGCACCCCCAGGGGGTGCTAGCACCCCAGGTTGGGAAACGCTGATATAGAGGCTGAGTTGGGATGCAGGGTATGTGTGTGTGTGTGTGTGTGTGTGTGTAGTGCTTGCCTTTCATCTCTGATCAGACATTACGTATGACGAGTGTACTTTACCTTAAGGGGTTTCACTACTTTATACCAATAATATCAATAGAGACTCAAATCTGTTATTACACAAGAGAAGATAACATAATCTTTGAAGTCCATAAACATGTAAAAAAACTCCGATCCTAAAGTGAGAACTGCAATGTATGACTGAGTGATTAATGTTCAATATACTTATACCTTAATCTCTATATGGCTCGCATACTTGGGTTGCCTTTCTAATTTTTCTAGAAAATTGATGATCATGTTCATAGATTGCCTAACATTGATTTTATTTCATATCTTCATTACTGTCATTGTTATATAATATTATATATATAAGCTAAATATGAAAATACTGCCTAAGAAATTATTGTTTAGTAATTAGGCTAGACGAATCAGTTCAACATTCTGTCATAGTATACAATATAATTATAAACCATAAATGAATTGGCTCTCAGATTTTATGTTGAGGTGCCATGGGAGATTAATATATAGGCTAGCGTAATGATGTTTGGTTTGGTGGAGCTGAGTGGGTTACAACAGTTACAATGTGACTATAATATAACCTTGGGGTATATATATATATATATATATATATATATATATATACGAACTAGCGTCTCTCTGTCGTCATACAAACAAAGTGTAGTCTCTGGCGTCATAGTTGGCGTATTGGTCATTGCAGTACAGTGGTTGTGGTTTATAATGTAACACAGTACATATTGGTACAGTAATATTGGTACTAACTTAACATATATAGACTATGAGGTATAGTAGCCTATGTATTGGACATGAGAATTAGCACTTTATACTCCTTGCACTGCTCATGGAAACTATTTGCTCCAGGAAAAAGCTGAGTTTAAAGAGAAACCCTCATGTGGTTAGAGACTGAAAAAGTGAGACGCGAGATACAGTAGTAGGGTAATTCAATAACAACAACTACACACACACTTCTTTTAGTATATATATATATGTGTGTGTGTGTGTGTGTGTGTGTGTGTGTGTGTGTGTGTGTGTGTGTCCAATAACAACAACTACACACACACACTTCTTTTAGTATATATATGTGTGTGTGTGTGTGTGTGTGTGTGTGTGTGTGTGTGTGTGTGTGTCCAATAACAACAACTACACACACACACTTATTTTAGTATATATATATATGTGTGTGTGTGTGTGTTCTGACAACTGCATTACGATGAAGTGTCAAAATACAGAGATAGCAGTAGTGATTGTAAGCCCAGATAATGTGTGAAAACGAGTCTCGAGTACTGGTGAAGATACCTACCATCACAACCATCACTATTTCACTCTACAATCAACTTATATAACAGTGGATTATAAAGACAAAGTACTGACAAGGTTAGGGTGTCAGATTCTTTTGATTATTAAACTGGTTTGTGTAGTCTTTCCCCCTTCCAAGTGAGTGAGTGAGTGAGTGAGCTAAAAGCCTTGACCTTCAGTATAATCAGTAAACATGTCTCCTTCATCCCTGCACTCCCTTCTCTTGCTGCTAAGGGTTATTCACTTTGCACTCCAACAGGGATTTATCCACACACTCATAAATAAAATGACAAAAGTTATTTTTTCGTAAATTTATGGATTTTTTTTCTATTTATTATTATTATTATTTTTATTTTTTATTTTTTACCTACAGTACATCTCATGAGAGGATGTACATAATATAAGTAAATTAATAAAGATGACTTGGGCAGATTGTTTGTTTATGAAAGTGAGTGTGACGATATTTTGTTTTGTCTAGTTTTGCTTTGGTGATTTTGGAAGGAGATAGACAAATAAGTTCAGTAAATCCTCAACAATACACACAAGGTCATATTAATTATAACATCTTATGTAATGTTTTATCTCTTTATTTATTTAATTGGTGTTCTTGTGACGCTCGTTTCAAATTGTAAACTTTTTTATTTTTTTATTTAAGGAATCCTGTGATGTAGTTAGATAATTGGAGAGTCATTTTGTTTTATTTTTTTGAGAGTTTGAGAGTCCTTCAAACATTGCCACGAAACACCATCTACTGTACAGCCACAATCAAATATCCACCGACACTCCTTCCATCGTAGTGAATAATATCTTGGTAATAAAGAACAACACATGTATGATTTTGCAGCACCTCGTAATGATTTTTAAGGGGGTTGAGTTGACGTAAGGTGTTGTATGATTACATTTTGATATGATAGTGATTTATTTGCACGATGGAAGGAAAGTGTTGGTGGTTATTTGATTGTGGCTGTACATGGAAGGAGCTTAATTGTCTCGTGGCATAGGGCCCGGTCAGAAGGAATCAGTAGTCATCAAGTATCACACACGATCACGAGTCCTTCAAATATTGCCATGAAACGCCACCTATATGGAAGGAGCTTGTTTCGTGGTATAGTCAGGAGAAATCAGAAGCCTCCAATTCTGTTACACAATCACAGGGTCCTTAATGGTAAGTCACATGACCTTGTTGTCTGTCTGTTTGTCTGGTACTAGAACAACAGTCAGTATATCGTATTACATTAAGGGGAGTGTGTACATTTAATTCCTCCAAAGTACAGTATGCCAGGGAACAGGACCAGGTTAACACATGTACTTGTAGTCTTTTGCTTGGAATAGTTTAATGGAGGAATCAATTGCTCCATATTTACTGCGCAGATGACTGGCCTCTTATCTCTTATTGTCTATATATATATATTAAATAAAGTTGTATGTATGTCTGTATGTATGTTTGCATGTGTGTATGTAATATATATATATATTTTTTTTTTTCTTTCTTTCTTTTTTTTTTTGATACCTCAACCTCGGGACTGTAGGGTCAGTAACCAAAGTCTAGATAAATATACTTTAGAAATTGCAAATAACCACCGACACTTTCCTTCCATCGTAGTAAATATCTTGGTAATAAAGAACAACACGTATGATTTTGCAGCACCTCATAATGATAATTGAGGGGTTGAGTTGACGCAAGGTGTTGTATGATTATATTTTGACATGATATTGATTTATTGGCACGATGGAAGGAAAGTATTGGTGGATATTTGATTATGGCTGTATATTATGTAGTCATTTCCTTCCAATGTCTTCCACTCCTCTGAAGCAATATATACTGATTTAATATTCTCTTTAGTTTGTTTATTCCAGTGTTCATTAATATTAAGAGGGGGTAATACAAATTTGGTACAGTCACGAGCACTAATATGTATACAGCTTTGGTTGAAGCTTTGAACAGTCCAATTCACCAAAGAAGTAATTCCAATGGAGTTCTTATTGTGCATTTATTTACTGTCTCCATAGGTATTCGAAGCACAACTGAATACTTTTTAGTGCTCGTGACTGTACACTCGCAATCCTAAATAGGTATCCAGGCTTGCTTCGAATAGCCTGATGGAGTATTAAGCGAGCCCAACAAATATGAAACAGGATAAGCGTTTTAATTGGTTCACTAGTATGTCAAATGATTCGAAACTTTGACAAGACCTGGATACAAATTTTGGATTGCGAGTGTACAGTTACCAAAAAAGGCTTTGCGACAAAAAATGAGTTCAGTGTGGCGAAATCTGGTAGCTCCACCAGTAGTAAACACCTAAAGACATTATGAATGAAGCACCTTCATCCCCACTCCCTGTGTTTGTAGTGATACAATATGATTGGCTGATGAACTGAGTCGCGAGACAGTCATATCTGCCCTTACATCTTTCAATACTGGATTACTACTAATTATTACATTAGGGATGAATAATTACTATTGATTGTGACGGTGATGTGAGAATGATAGATAATGTAATTTATAATATGAGAATTACAACTTACCTTGCCCGGTTAATTTATGATCTTCGTTGGTTGGCTGCAGCGAAGAAAGTACTCAGGGTTAACTCCCCGTTTTAGGCCTCAAGCACCACGCACATAATAAATTTTTATGTTAAGGGTTCTTCCCGATATATATGTATTTATATAGATAACAAATCTACTGGTGCATTTAAACAACCAATTGCAAATTTTCTATATTTATTCAACTCCAGTATGCCAACATGAATAAATTAATTTCACACACACACACACACAACTCACGCTCACGCAACGCTAACTAGCTACTCGCTCTCGTTACGTCTCGTTCGTATACGTGACGATAGTCTAGGTTACGTTAACACTTGTAGTAATTCTATCAATTGTTACGCGAGTTGGAATATTTCTTAATGTCTCACACTTGGGAATAATTTAGAGTCTCACAACACACTCGTAATTTTCAAAGATCCAGCTCCCCCTCACCTTAATTCACTTACCGAACCAGTGTCAATGCAACTGGTCAGTATACAACTGTAAAGCCTTGTGAAATCGTGTAATATACAACGAATTCGGCGTCTACGTTGATCCTTCCCCACTCAACACGTGGAGGATTGATCTAGGTAAGGGAAGCTGACGAGTGTGTCCTTCCTTCAAGTGTCCTGTTCCAACTGACCCAATTCTTCCTCCTTAACTGGTTCAAAATTTCTCTGACTCCTCCTCCTATTTTTGTTCGTTTTTCCTAACTGGCTACGATTTACATGGTACCCTCTCATTCCTTAGTTATACCTGCAATTGCAATTTACCTATGGCGTGCTAATAATTCCCAATGATTTCCCTCCACTTCACGATCATTTGCAATACCATAAGTTACCCTGGTAGCATAATTTATCAATACAAGATGTACTTAATGTACGAACACCTATATGACTGAATGTGACAAATTCAGTTGAAACCCAGCCTTCCTGACCCTTTTCTAATTACCTGGTCTATTTTCGGATACTACCAGCGGATTAAGACTACCTGCAGATTAACCCGCACCCATCTCCTTTGTCTCATGAATGGAATATTCCAGAACCTTCTCTAGAACATTCTATATTGAGACCAGTATGGAATTTTCCACTCTCTGTAATTCAAATTACGTCACGAGTATTATGTCTGACTCGTGACATTCGCCCACACAAAGAGACATTGCTCTATGCAATGTTTAATAGATTCGTGAAGTGGTAACAACGCCTTTGCATGTATAACTATTACAATAACAATTCATCCACACTTCACTTATTCTTGTATGTGTCAATTACTATCACCAGTTACGTGTTCATTTTTGCCAATGAGTGGAAAACTCCCAACAGTTACTTTAGCTTTTCAATCTTAGGAAGAAACTCCGAGACAAGAATGAATGTACCTGGTAATTTCTGCTCAGTACAATTTGTACACATTTAAGCAATATATAAGTGTGGTGTATGTAATGCATTGTGTATTTGTTACATAATATGTAGGAAATGCAACAATATCTCTGGAAGGCAATACATATATTAGTGAATTATCCGAGCCTTGGATCAGAGTAAACCGCTAGAATCTGTGTCTTGGATAAGGTTACACAAAATACTGCAACAATAATTCTGGAAGGCAATATATTGTTAGTAAATTATCCGAGCCATGGATCAGAGTAAACCGCTAGAATCCGTGTCTTGGATAAGTTGCACAAAATACAATACATATAACATCGGATTTTTCCCCAATTCTAGGAACCCCCTTGATCTGAGTCGCATAAGACTCGTGCTCGTTGCGCTCGGAGAGGTAACAATTACGAGCAATTCGACCCGGAGGATACTTCTGCCGGTCGATCTTCGCATGAATATTTACTCGGTTAACACTAATTAACGAGCAATTTGACCCTCACTGGTGTGTCGCTCGCAAGCTGAATCTCATGACAGGCTACGTTAGCAACAGCAGGCCTGTCAGAGAACACACGTGAATATTTTGCCAGTACTGCATTGACTCTTGCAAGCTGGTCTGGTCTTAATTTCTCCGAAACGGAGACCTCAGCCACTGTCTCACCTTGACGAGCTTCAGCCGTCTGGGAGTATATCCCTCGTCACCCTCGGGGATTACCACAGCAGCGCTAACCATGTCTACTGCTGGGGAAAAATGACCACGGACTAGACTTAACACTTCACTCTGTTCTGAGGTGATGTTACAACAGCCTGCCCCAAATGTGGTAACAATGGAAGTACACCCCTGTTGGGTGGTGTAATATTCCTTAAGCATATTAATATGGAACCGCTTGGCTTCACCTTTGATTTTAACTATGTAGTTAAGGTCATTCACCTTCTTGACTACTTCAAAGGGACCCTTCCACTGAGCCAACAACTTATTATGAGCTGTTGGTAACAGAACGAGACACTTCCCCCCTACCTGTAGCGTTCGGAGCTTAGTTTTCCTATCATAGTAGGACTTCTGAATCTCCTTTGCTTTAGATAACTCCTGCTTTGCAATCTCGCAGGTTTGCTGTAATCGTTCTGCCAAATCAATTACATAAGAATAAGTGGTTTTCACCACGGGATCCGATTCCTCATCGTCCCAAAGTTCACGTAGAACCTGAAGTGGTCCTCGAGCAGGTTTACCATACACTAACTCGAATGGACTAAATTGCAACGATGCCTGAGGTGCTTCGCGATACGCGAACAGTAGTGGCGAGATATACCTGGACCACTCCCTAGGTTGTTCTACTGCCATCCTCCTCAACATTTTCTTGAGAGTACCATTAAACCTCTCACACATCCCATTACACATTGGATGATAAGGTGTTGTCCTCAACCCTTTAACTGAGAGTAATCTCCACAATTCCTCCATCATAGCGGAGGTAAATTGACTGCCTCGATCGGACAATACCTGCTTTGGTATGCCGACACGACAGAATATATCCAACAAGGCTTCAGCCACTGTAGTGGCTTCAATATCACGCAGAGGCACTGCTTCAGGCCATCTGGTCGCGAAATCCACACAGGTAAGAATATACTTGGCACCGTCCGTAGCCCTCGGAATAATCGGTCCAACAATATCAACCGCTACTCTCTCAAATGATTCTGAGATTAGCGGTAGAGGATTAAGAGGTGCGGGCTTCACCCGACCCCTGTCACACGTTTTCTGACAAACGTCACATGACCTCAACAATCTCCCTATCTCTCTCCCCATACCTGGCCAATAGAAATGAGACTGAATCCTATCAACTGTTTTCCTCATCCCCATATGACCCCCTAATATAGCATGATGACCCAGGTTGAACACAGCCTGTCGGTATTTCTCTGGTACGAGAAACTGAACCCTCTCTTCCCCATCGGGGTTTACTGTACGTCGGTAAAACCTGTTTCTCCTCCTGACATAACTGGTTACAATACCATGTCGATCTCTACTCTCACCCTCAAGTGCCTGCTTGCGAACAAGTGCCAATGAAGGGTCACTTGCTTGCTCTGCAATTACGTCCTCGCAATTGACGAGGTCGGCGGCAGTTGTCACTTGAAGTGGAACAACTGTTTTCTTAGCATGCGCCACACCCCTGGTTACAGCAGCTGCACCAGTCTGTGTGGAAACTTCCACTGAACATGCATTCTTAACCCCTGGTATATTTCCTATTACCAAATCTGACACAGGATTTTGCATGACTGCTGCAATTACCTGGCCTGTATAGAATGGACTCTCCACTGCAACTTTAGCAAGAGGATAGAGCCTCCTGGTACCATCAATCATAGTGATAGTTACCTGCTCCCCTGTAAAATCATTAGAAGCAACTAAACCATCAGCGACACAACACCCCGATGACCCATTATCTCGAAAGACTTCAACAGATATCCCGTTAACCATTCCCGGACAAATATGAAAACCAGACTTACCTTTCGAGACTCCTGTCGCGTTTAGTCACAATTGATGAGGTTCGTGAACCGACTGAGGCACTCGTGGTTCTACACTAGGTTGAACCGCCACAGGTGAATACTGTGGTTCACCCTGTGTTGCAGCTGCCGATCGCTGATAATAACCCTTATTTCCACCGTGGTTATTACTATTTTTCCAGTTACTTTTTCCTTGGTAACGGTACTGATTGGACTGCTGCGAATAGTGATTATTACCTTGTTTCTGGGTATGATTAAAATGAGGGTTAGGTTGCAGACGAACAATTTGACTCTGCTGCTGTGACTGATTTTTACTCGACTGGTTATATGAAACAGCAGAGTTCTGAGAAGGCTTATTCGACTGATTAATTTTCTTATTATACTGAATCCGCGTGTGGTAACCATACGCGGTAAAATGTGCGTCCGACATATCCACCATCGTTTGCAACATTTTCACCTTGTTGGTTTTCAGCTGAGCCGACAATTCTGGAGGGCAAGACTTCTCCAGCTGTGTGCGCAGCAACAAGTCTTTTACCCCCTCCAACGTCTTAGGTGTTTCGGCCTTCTCCAACCACTGGTCCAGGTAACTGGTCAGACGTGCACTAAACTGTGCAACAGTCTCCTTATCCTGTAAGGATGCACGCCAGAACTGATTCCTAGCGTCATCGACCGTCAACCCGTACGCCTGTAACAGAGCCTTTTTCATGTTCTCGTAATCTCTGGCGGTACTGTCGAGTCGGTGGAGAATACTAAGTGCTTTTCCATCGAATAGATTAATGAACTCGAGCTTCTTTATATCATCATTTAATCTATAAGTGTCTGCAACCATTTCGAATCGCTCAATAAACGGCTCGATATCGTCTCCCTCTACGTATTTTGACAGTTGTAACCTTGGGGTCACGGTGGTTGAGCTTGCGACATTACTTCCACTCGCACTTTGATTTTCACTCGCACGTACTTGCAGTTCCAATACTTCCTTTTCATGTTCCCATTTCAATTTTTCTTGCTCTCTCTGTTCTCTTTCATTTTCTCTTATGGCCGCCCTTTCAAGCCTTTCTTCTTCTTGGCGGGTTTTCACGTACACTTGAAGTTCGGCCTTATCTTCAATTCCCAATAGTTGAGCCTCTCCCAATAATTCTTGTACGGTAGACATTTTTAATTTATTTTCTATCGTTTCGGTTGCCTTAATTTCTGGACAGTTATGACTATCTACTCGTGAAAGTGTGCGCGTGTGTGACTGGAGTTAATACAACGCTCAGGTCCCTGTTCGGGCGCCAATATGTGACGGTGATGTGAGAATGATAGATAATGTAATTTATAATATGAGAATTACAACTTACCTTGCCCGGTTAATTTATGATCTTCGTTGGTTGGCTGCAGCGAAGAAAGTACTCAGGGTTAACTCCCCGTTTTAGGCCTCAAGCACCACGCACATAATAAATTTTTATGTTAAGGGTTCTTCCCGATATATATGTATTTATATAGATAACAAATCTACTGGTGCATTTAAACAACCAATTGCAAATTTTCTATATTTATTCAACTCCAGTATGCCAACATGAATAAATTAATTTCACACACACACACACACAACTCACGCTCACGCAACGCTAACTAGCTACTCGCTCTCGTTACGTCTCGTTCGTATACGTGACGATAGTCTAGGTTACGTTAACACTTGTAGTAATTCTATCAATTGTTACGCGAGTTGGAATATTTCTTAATGTCTCACACTTGGGAATAATTTAGAGTCTCACAACACACTCGTAATTTTCAAAGATCCAGCTCCCCCTCACCTTAATTCACTTACCGAACCAGTGTCAATGCAACTGGTCAGTATACAACTGTAAAGCCTTGTGAAATCGTGTAATATACAACGAATTCGGCGTCTACGTTGATCCTTCCCCACTCAACACGTGGAGGATTGATCTAGGTAAGGGAAGCTGACGAGTGTGTCCTTCCTTCAAGTGTCCTGTTCCAACTGACCCAATTCTTCCTCCTTAACTGGTTCAAAATTTCTCTGACTCCTCCTCCTATTTTTGTTCGTTTTTCCTAACTGGCTACGATTTACATGGTACCCTCTCATTCCTTAGTTATACCTGCAATTGCAATTTACCTATGGCGTGCTAATAATTCCCAATGATTTCCCTCCACTTCACGATCATTTGCAATACCATAAGTTACCCTGGTAGCATAATTTATCAATACAAGATGTACTTAATGTACGAACACCTATATGACTGAATGTGACAAATTCAGTTGAAACCCAGCCTTCCTGACCCTTTTCTAATTACCTGGTCTATTTTCGGATACTACCAGCGGATTAAGACTACCTGCAGATTAACCCGCACCCATCTCCTTTGTCTCATGAATGGAATATTCCAGAACCTTCTCTAGAACATTCTATATTGAGACCAGTATGGAATTTTCCACTCTCTGTAATTCAAATTACGTCACGAGTATTATGTCTGACTCGTGACATTGATACGGTACTCATATTTTGACAAGTTACAATACAGAAAAAGAAAGTGAAAATATAATAATCATTTGTAAACATTGATCCGAATAAAATAATTTGGCTGTGAGCAAGGTTCGCCTGGGTGAGAGAAGTGAAGAAAGTTCTGTATCATTCTAACCGAAACCATTATAATATTGAGAGTTTTCTTTGCTTAAGTATATAATATATACTTTAATATTATTGTTGATCTTACTGTAGTACGTTCTAATCTATTTTACCCAGGTGTTATTAAAAAAAAATGTAGGCCTATACATCACCATACATCACTCTTGAGAAACATCAGTAACATGTTGGTTCGAGATGGTATAAAGAATTTCGAACTCCAGTTAGGTTAACACTCTAAAAATGCCTGGATCCCAACAAAGGTGGCAAGGGAAGCTATAATATGCACTTCTTGGAAAGTGAACACCAAATATGAATACTAAAACAGCAGTTTGGTACAGTAACACCCATTCATTCATAACATATTATGGTGTAGAGTAACAGTTCTTTTTGCACAGGAAGTAGGGTTGGGGACGATTCATTCACGTGACTGGGGATGTTTACTACTGGTGGAGTTGCCAGATTTCGCCACATTGAATTCATTTTTTGTCGCAAAACCTTTTTTGGCAACTGTACATTAGAGCACCGTGATTCTTCCAACCTTTCCACGGAACATATCCCGTACTATACCAACATGGAAGTGGTCTGTTTTTCAAGGGTATAGATAGATGGTAGAAATCAGTACGTAGCCCCCATCCATATCACCAACTAGAGACCCTCTCCTTAGATACTCTTTTTTTTCTATTTCCTTCCTGCTTGCTGTCATACCTCTCTATCACCTTTTTCTGGCTCTATATGACCTCGCTGTTGCTGCGCCTATTATCAGTCAATCAATCGGTCTTTCCTTAGATATTGACAAGGGAGTTTAAGTGTTGGATGGGAAGCGTACAAAAAGGTAGAGTTAAATACAGATGTTCGGGGGTATAATTATTTTACCTTTCGATCACCTGTAAGTGACGAGTGCCTGTACACACACACACACACACACACACACACACACACACACACACTTTATGACGCTTGGCTCTGAAAGGTTCCAGACTGTAAATTGTGTTGGGAAAAGCGATTGAGTAGATATAATCATAAAGGAATTGGGGGAAATGAAAAATGAAGAGAGACGTAACCTAACAGGGTTGGGACAAAATATGTGGCGCAGTGAGAGAATATAATTATGAAGGGTTATTGATTCCTCCAAACTATCCTAGGAAACCAATTACCTACAATGTTACTAGTAAGGGATTTGTTTGGTGACCTAGTTGGGAGGATTCAGTCGCCCTCCAATTTACCGTAAAAAAAAAAAAAAAAAAAAAGTCTCTCCTTAATGGCCCGACCGTCCCTTCATGCAGCCAAGTATTACCAGTAGATTATATAGTACTCAGGGACATCTCCGTCTTTGTTAGTGTATAGGCAGGTTCCAGTAGTCTTTAAAGAGGTTTTCAGTTAGTTGAAAGGTACCGTACTGATGAGATCCTTACTTACTCTTTCTCTTGCCACATTATGATAGAGTTTTGTTATGTTTTTGCCGACGTCTACCATAACAAAGATTAATATTATGTGACAGGTCCATGCCAAGGTTTCTCAGGAACCTTTACAAGTCTCTTCCTCATTTCCCAGTCTTTTATATTATATCAGGCTGTGTTTCAAAGTAATCGGTGGCATTGATATATTGATCTTGATTCAGGCCTATGTACAGTACCTGATTCATTAACTAATGCAAGAAAATATAAAGAAATCACTTACAGAAGGTGAAACGGTGCCACCTCCAGACTCTACCTAGTTTTTACAAACACTGAAAGTGAGTTAAGTTTTTTCAGGTATAGGAATATATTAGGCCCGAATTGACAAGTTAGTGTAAAGGTTATACTGTACAGTGTGTTTTTGAACATTAACATTCATGAGGAATGGATTCCCCATTGAAAAAGAAATCCACCTTATTATTTAGGGAATTGCAATAATATGAACCATGCATTGATGAATTACAGGATGAAAAATGAAAACTGAACGCTGCCCAAGCCCTAGCAAATGTACCAATTCGAACAATGTCACTACTGGGAGCCATTGAATAATCTGACTTAAAAACACCACCTCTCATATCTCATTTCTCAGCTTTTTCGAGTAATACAGACCAAGGTAAATAACTCGTATGCTAAACCCTTGTATAGACACGAAAATTATTGAAAATTAATTAACATTGGAATAAATATCGAGCATGTATTGAAGGTCTGAATATAGCTGGAAGGGAAGTGATGGAGTTTTGCTGCCATACAGAAAAAATATAACCTTTCCTGGATTCAACATCAGTGTAGGAGACTGACTGACTGCCAGGACTAAGAATTATATAGTACAGTATTGGGAATGTAAGCATGATCAAAATTACACCCACCTAGAAATTATGACACTATTTATTCAAAACATTGCCAGTGTCATTTTCATGAACCATTAGCTGAGAGATATTACAGTTGTAAGACCTTGCATGAGATAGTTTCATTAACAAGTAGTTGTTAGCTCCCACTGGCTAACATTTAACAGACAGTTGTAACGCTAATTGGATGTAATATTGTTTATCGTGTTAACACAGACCTTTACTTACTGTTAAGTATAAGGTGACAATGAACCATAGAGACCCTGCAGCCAAACCCAAGCAAATCAATACCTTCAATCAAATTAGAAGCACAACCTTTCCCTTTCCTTACTTGAACCGAGGCCATTTTCCAGACCTAACCCAGTCGCCGACTGCTTTTATTGCCAGTGGAAACTGAGAAAATAAGAAGAAATTGGGAAGATTACCTCGGCCCAAGTTAAAATTACTATATGAATTTGATTTTTAGTTCGACATAGATTCGATAATTGTCTGGCCGGCCACTTGAGATGAATAGTACTTCGAGAATAATATATAATTATAACAAATGTGACGTTGAAAGTAAACAGCAACAAGAGGGAGAAATACTGTATAGTTTATTAAATAGCTCTACCATTAATTTAGGAGGCACCACATCAGCTGTGTTAGGAACACCTGTATACCATACCAGGTGTGGGACCTATCGCTATGTTTATTACACACACACACACACACACACACACACACACACACACACACACACACATGTACGATATTAAACTGTACATTAGGGAGATGTGTTGTGTGTTGTGTTGTATCTCCCTAATGTACAGTCACTCATAAAAATTAAGACCCCCACAGGCCAGTCATCTTCTTATACTTGTGATATCGGTTCTGGCAACAGTGTACGTGACGTCAGTGATGGCGCTTGAGAGATGAAGTTGATTTGCTCGACACATTTGTAACTAATGGTAGATGAGACGAAGCATGTGTTGGGATAATGTTTCGAGCAAACCAACCTTCCTCCAAACAGTTATCAATTATTTATATAACGATATTCGTGTCAATTATTAACATCATTAAATGTAAGATCAAGTTTTTAATATTATGGTGTAACACAAAAACAACCGAGGTAATATTATTGTATACGGTATTTTTTCGTATAATATTCAATGGTTATCATCAAGCACTAAACGCTGAAAAATACTTACACAATAACTGAAAAAGAATCATGAACCAGAATGCTCTTTATTAAATGAAGCAAATGTGAATACCTTTATATTACATGTGTCAAGTGAATAAAACTCACTCTTGTTGACGGAAATAATATATTAATCCATACAGTTTCGGTGGACACTGCCACCATCTTCAGTGGTTTAGCGAGAAGAAAGGAATGACCACTGAAGATGGTGGCAGTGTCCACCGAAACTGTATGGATTAATATATTATTTCCGTCAACAAGAGTGGGTTTTATTCGCCGTTTATGATCATCACGCCAGTGTGATTTCACCACCATGTGTCAAGTGTTGATACCACTAACACACACTTCCATTTCCCCCGTATCTACCTAACAGTTTATAATCGTGTCAAATATCAAGGCTCTCATTATCCCTCACGTGATAGCAACCTTGTAATATTCTGAATACTTTTAGTAATATCCTGTTGTATTGAAATATTGGAATTTGACTATGAAACCCTATTTTTGTCATTTGTCTCTTGGTAGCAAAAATTATTTGCTTTGTATCTCTCTTCTCTGTGTGTATCTCTCTTTTCTGTGTGCATGTAATATACTTATATAATTATATAAGCCAGTACACACACACATAACATAGTAATGTTGGTGACAGAGGTTCTATTGGTTTTATCTGTCATGAGTTGCGAGAGAAATATATTCATAATTATTTAAACATTGTAATAGTTCCATCAAGTAATACATGGGATGCACAGCTGAGGTTTCATCGGACATGTTAATAAAGAAGCTGGCAACTATTTTCAACATTTCTTAAAATTAAACTTTATTGAAGGCGTGTTAAGGTCTGAAATCCTGTGTTTCCCATCATACAACACCTTCCCAATACTCACACCGTTGTATTTGATGCCGTATTGGTCTTTACTGTCTTCTGCTACAAGGTTGATATTAGTGTGAATTTCCATATACACTCTACCACTACTCACACCGTTGTATTTGATGCCGTTTTGGTCTTTACTGTCTTCTGCTACAAGGTTGATATTAGTGTGAATTTCCATATACACCTTGTCTTGTGAACTGACTGACTGCACCACCTTACACATCTTCAAGTCATCAGGACTGCCAACATGTTGGAGAGGGAATATTTCCACACTCAGTCTACAATACCCTTACCAGTTTAGTGGTTTTCAACCAACTCATAATCCTCTTCGAGTATCAAAACTAATTTGGGCTAACGAGACTAGAGTCAACGTCAATCTCTAATTAATGCAAAAAAAAAAAAAAAAAAAATACAGTTGACAAGCCTGTGGGTGCCAGACGCAATCTCCCTGGCCTCTCTCTGCTCACATGTATTATCTGCCAAAATAAAAAAAAATTGCTACCTAGAAACAGATGAAATACTGAGGGATTTATAGTCAATTATCAAACAGCACGTGTTCACTATATTCAATACAACGAGCTATTATTAAAAATATTCAGAATATTACAAGGCTGCTATCACGTGAGGGATAATGAGAGCCTTGATATTTGACACGATTATAAACTGTTAGGTAGATACGGGGGAAATGGAAGTGTGTGTTAGTGGTATCAACACTTGACACATGTAATATAAAGGTATTCACATTTGCTTCATTTAATAAAGAGCATTCTAGTTCATGATTCTTATTCAGTTATTGTGTAAGTATTTTTCAGCGTTTAGTGCTTGATAATAACCATTAAATATTATACGAAAAAAGTATACAATAATGTTACCTCAGTTGTTTTTGTGTTACATCATAATATGAAAAAGTTAATCTTACCTTTAATGATGTTAATAATTGACACGAATATCGGTATATAAATAATTGATAACCGGGTTTATTTTCGTACTTTTATTAAAGCTTCCACTCATTTTTCACCTCCCCAAGAATAATTTCTCACCTCTCTTGTATAGGCAGGCATCCCCCCTACCCTCCTAAAATCCCCCCTTAGGCTACTTCTCCCTCCCACCAGTGAATGGTTCGAGCGAGCAGAGCTCACAACTAGTGTTTCGGGGTTATCTCGGCCAACATTGACAACGCTGGGTGGGCCTCACGGGAGTGTGACCAGCTGTACAATGTTACCAGAACCGATATCACACCACTTAATAGGTGTTTTGCCTGGGGGTGTCTTTACTTTTATGAGTGACTGTACAGTTTAATATCGTACGTGTGTGTGTAATAAATATTGCGATGTACATTAGTTATATGAGACTGTTAATATATCTTTTTATGTCTAGGGATATCACTGTACTTAATGAAAGCGTCTAAGGTTAGCCAGTTGGTTGTTGAGGGTTAATATAATAAAGGTCAGTTTGAAGGAATAGATTTACGACATCTTCGGATATTCTTCCCTTACACTGGGTCAGTAGCCTGGAAGGAACATGCCTCATGTATTTAGGCTTGAAACCATTTGAAATTATTTACTTTGTAACAAATGTAAAAAAAAATTCCAACTTACTTGAAATATAGATAAAAGTAAAAGTGTAGGACTCTTCCCACATTAACCAAGTGAGTCTGATGGCTTGTGTAATGATAAAAGAAACACAACATGTAACCTTGGACTGCAATCTGTAAACCACTGTTGTCAGAGACGCTGAAACCTAACTTGATCTAGTATCATCCATGGTGCTCCAGAAATTAAATGTTCACACAAAATTTCCTTCTTCACGCATGATTTCTCCACATCGTAGATTGGATGATGCTAAAAAACAAGTGACATAATGTATGCTATCGATACGCCCTTTACACGATATTATGTGTTGTGTAGTATACGTGTATTGTGACCCAAATAATCACATTTATTCCGTGCATATAAATAATTATATATGTGAGTAAGTTACCCCCCCCACCCCCCACCCCCCACCCCTTAGGCCAGCAAATGTAATCTACCCACAAGAGTTTAGAGTTTAGACCATACCACACACCCCAGGTCCTGTACACCCTCCTAAATAACTATCGGTATGACTGCCTGGAAGCTGGTGGGAAATTAAGGAAACTATTGGTGCAATACTACAGTGAGGTTGGTATTAGTGGCAGTGAGTTGCAATACATGGAAGAATTATTGCTCTTCATAACACAACCCATAGCAATATTGATGTAGTACAACGTTTTACTATACGGTTGTGTTATTAAAAATGTAGTATGCAAATTCATTATCTGTGAACAAACATAAAATATTATGACGTGCACAATTGACACCCTGCCAAACCGGGATGTCAAAACAATTCAGGTTTCTTGGTAATGTGTACTATTGGCCACAAGAATTGGTACACACACGGTTCTTTTTGAAGGTTTACAACATATGGGAAATGTAACACTATGTAACTCTAATACAACATTATTATTTGTTTTTTTGTTTTGCAATTTTTACCGAGTCACTTGGTAGATAATTTACTGCAGTAGTTGCACTATAATGACCTCTCTTTTCATATAGCCTGTGTAAGAATTCCTGTGGACAACCGTACCACAATTGTATATTTATTGATGTGTATAATCATGTGTATTATTGCAGATTGTTTTTTGTGAGGCTGTACACCTAAACGAGCTCTGCTCATTGCAGGCGATTTTACATGTAACTTCTGGTGACAGGAGTAGGTTGGAATGTAATTATCCCAATCAGTGTTGTATGTGGAGCCACATTCACTCAGTCTCATATCATTCTCTCTTCAAAGCAACCTTGGAAAAGCAGCAGTGTAATGGCTGACATAAACTCACAATGACTTATTGGAAAATATCGTAACTTGTCTTTTTTTATTTACATATACATTGTAAGTAATGACAACAATCAACAACTGTTCCTTTGTACAATTGTACTGTATGAACTCGGTATATAAATTTACATGAGGGTTGTAAATCTCACAATTCACATCTTTATATTGTTTCGCACACATTTGATAATATCTTGGGTTGACTTCAACACATTCACTCGTCACACTTGTTGTCTTCGATGTAAAAGCAATATTTACTTGTTTGCAAAGACATAAGTCTTTCCTGACCACAATTTTAATGAGGTTTACTGTGGAGAAACATCCTTGTGCATGTACTTTACTCTTTAACTTGGCAGTGTTATTGTCTTACAGTTGCTGGCCTCTATACCATTCGAGGGTTGGGTAACATACTGATGCCTGTGTTGTACTCTGTTACAAAGACAATTCTAGTGATGGAAGGAAAGTTTCGATGAAGTTATGATTTCGTCTGTACCTACCTTTAGGCTATAATGATACATATATTATGAGATATGACTTGTATGTATGTATGTATGTATGTATACAAACGGTAACAGTACAGTCACTTGTATAATCCTACAGACACGAAACGTTATTACACACACACACGTTATTGCACACACACAGACACACACACACGTTATTGCGCACACACACACACACACACACACACACACACACACACGTTATTTCACACACACACACACATACACGGACATACCTCTCAAATTACCCCTAATCTTTCCCTGTAAACCAGCATTCAACAGCTCCCTCCACTATGGTCTCTTCACCTCATGTCGTCTTTGTCATCCTTAATTTACTCTCCCTCCTCCCCCTCCCTCCCTCATGCTCCTATTTCCCTCTTAAGACGAAAGACTTTAGATTTGAGCTTCTCTTACCATCACCTCCCTTTACGTCTGTCTATTATTTACTTTTATTTTATATCTCTAACTCTCTTTAACACACATACTATCAGTTTTATACTCAGTCACTATCCTACTCTCTCTAACACAGATACTATCAGTTTTATAGTTTATACTCAGTCACTATCCTACTCTCTCTAACACACATACTGTCAGTTTTATACTCAGTCACTATCCTACTCTCTCTAACACAGATACTATCAGTTTTATAGTTTATACTCAGTCACTATCCTACTCTCTTTAGCTCACATGCTGTCAGTTTTATACTCAGTCACTATCATACTCTCTCTAACACACATACTATCAGTTTTATACTCGTCACTATCCTACTCTCTCTAACACACATACTGTCAGTTTTATACTCAGTCACTATCCTATACTCTCTCTAACACACATACTGTCAGTTTTATACTCAGTCACTATCCTATACTCTCTCTAACACACATACTGTCAGTTTTATAGTTTATACTCGTCACTATCCTACTCTCTCTAACACACATCCTGTCAATTTTATACTCAGTCACTATCCTACTCTCTCTAACACACATACTGTCAGTTTTATACTCAGTCACTATCCTATACTCTCTCTAACACACATACTGTCAGTTTTATAGTTTATACTCAGTCACTATCCTACTCTCTCTAACACACATACTGTCAGTTTTATACTCAGTCACTATCCTACTCTCTCTAACACACATACTGTCAGTTATATACTCAGTCACTATCCTACTCTCTCTAACACACATACTGTCAGTTATATACTCAGTCACTATCCTACTCTCTCTAACTCAGTCACTTATGTACACTTTCACTATAGGTACTGTATTGTTTAGTTCACATACTGTCAGTTAGTTTCATATTCTTTCACTACCTTATAGGCCTAATAAACTCACCAACACTGTCACTTATGTACAATTGCCTGCACTTATAACTGGTACAGGAGAAGAGGACTGACAACGCTGGGTGTACAATTTATAAGTGCTGGCAACTGTACACTCGATCAAAAAAGTATCGTGCATTTCCCTCGTGAATCATTTTGACTCCAAAGACGATGGCTACTGAAAACAAGCTTCTTTATCATGAGCTGTAGTGATCATTTACAGAACCATCGGACCCCACTGTCTTGCTCGATACTTTTTTGACCCAGTGTACGTAGTCTTACAATACGGTATAGGCCTACATACTAACACACATAATATATACTATCACTTAGGTTAGGTGCTCTTACTTAGGCCTATAGTACCGTAGGCTTATACTCTCTAACACACACTACTCTCTCTACATATATATATATATAATGTCACTTATGTACAGTTGGCGGCAAAAGTCGTGTCGTCGCCTCACTCGACACTTCTTAAAAGATAATGTTAACCTTAATTAATCACCAATTCTATATACACATTCACCATACAGAAATACGATCTCCATTGGATAAATTAATATTACTGTTTTTTTTTTTTTTTTTTTTTTTTTTTTTTTTTTTTTTTTTTTTTTTTTAAGTTTACGAGTCCTTGAAGTTTATATTTCCATACTTACTTCATGACTTGGCAGATGTGGCGACAGGACATTTACCGTCGACTGTACAGTACTCTTTCACTATACTGTACTCTCCATAAAATATTACACACATAGTCACTTATGTACTCTTTCAATAGGTACAGTCACAAGTACAAATAAATATTCAGGTGTGCTTTGAATACCTATACATAGAGACAGTAAATAAATACACAATAAAAAGATCTCCATTGGAATTAGTTGGTTGGTGAATTGGACTTGTATTATTTTAAGGGGGTGCGGGAGTAGGGGGACAGGCTTGGGGGGGAGGTGCGGGAATAGGGGGACAGGCTTGGCGGCGGGGGGGGAGGGTAGAAAGCCTGTCCCCTATTCCAGCACCTCCCTAACCCCCCCCCCCCCAAGCCTGTCCCCTTACACCCCCCCCAAAAAAAAAAAAAAAATAACCCCTCACCCCCCTAAACCCCCTATTCCCGCACCCCCTTAAAAGATACAGCACTTCCGTTTTACTATTTACGGTAAAAATTTGTTTTATCTTATCGCAATTTGACAACATGAGGAAAGTAGTCTAAGTATAGTAACGCCATCCGTCTCTTGCTAAACACAGATATATTCGTCAATAACAATTCTATAGTCTATATTCGACGTAATTTATAATAACCACTTCTTACTTCTCTGTTCAACTGAGTGCGGTCGTTTAATATATTGTAAGAATATTATTATTTATCCGCTGTCCCCCCCCCTCCCACTCCGTCTCTCTCTCTCTCTCTACAGAATTTTTCACTCAGTCCTAGGATGGTTTTCTTTCATCCTCAATTTTCTTCTCTCTCTCTCTCTCTCTCTCTCTCTCTCTCTCTCTCTCTCTCTCTCTCTCTCTCTCTCTCTACAGAATTTTTCACTCAGTCCTAGGATGGTTTTCTTTCATCCTCAATTTTCTTCTCCCTCTCTCTCTCTCTCTCTCTTAGTATTCAGTCCACTTTAGCCCGTATTACACCTTGTCATAGGGGCTGGAATGAG
Source organism: Petrolisthes cinctipes (assembly GCA_033782935.1). Classification (NCBI taxonomy): domain Eukaryota; kingdom Metazoa; phylum Arthropoda; class Malacostraca; order Decapoda; family Porcellanidae; genus Petrolisthes; species Petrolisthes cinctipes. Next base: position 23,969 of record JAWQEG010007708.1, read on the forward strand.
TATAATAAAGAGTGTAGTGTGGAATCATGCATGTCAGTTTCATTAAGGTTAAGGACGGTGTGAGTGAAGTAATGATAATAATAATATAACAACAGTCACTCCCTAAAGAAAGTCACTTGTGGTAGTTGTTGTGACAGATTCATTGCAGGTTATTATTATTATTATTATTTTTTTTTTCTCAACTTCTATTTATAAGGCTTACTATATGGATGAAGGTCGATAAATGTGTCCTATTCTGACTGGACTTTTGGCCTTGTCTGTACGTATCATTATTATTGTCAAGTACCATAACCATGCTATTGAACTGATAAATATTTAACTAATAATTACCTATATAATGGTGATTGGATGTGTAAGGTCAGTAAGTGATATATATATACACATAAATATATTCTTCAGGGAAAGTATAGTTGTTAAATAATGATTCCTCTAAATTAATCTTTGAAAAATTTACCTCAGTGTTATGTAAATATGGGTTCTGTTTTGTGATAGCGACCAAAGAGACTAACTAACTAACTAACTAACTAACTAACTAACTAACTAACTAACTAACTAACTAACTAACTAACTAACTAACTAACTAACTGACTGACTGACTGACTGACTGACTGACTGACTGACTGACTGACTGACTGACTGACTGACTCACTGACTCACTGACTGACTCACTGACTGACTGACTCACTCACTCACTCACTCACTCACTGACTGACTCACTCACTGACTGACTCACTCACTCACTCACTGACTGACTCACTCACTCACTCACTCACTCACTCACTCACTCACTCACTCACAACCAAAACACTACATGAGGATTTTGTATTTTTTTTCTATGTTTACTTCAATATCAATTACGTCCAAGTGTTCAAAGGTTATACTGATACTAGAATTATTACGTGGAAGTTTTTCAATGGTAACCCCAATATTATTTAAGGGGGTGCGGGGACAAGTTAGGGGGGTGCGGGGGGTTTAGGGGGGTGCGGGAGTAAGGGGACAGGCTTAGGGGAAGTTAGGGGGGTGCGAGAGTAGGGGGACAGGCTTGGGGTGGGGGGGGGGTTTAGGGAGGTGCCGGAATAGGGGACAGGCTTTCTACCCCCATCCCCCCAAGCCTGTCCCCCTATTCCCGCACCCCCCAACCCCCCCCCCCTTCAAGCCTGCCCCCTTATTCCCGCACCCCTCAAGCCTGTCCCCATATTCCAGCACCCCCCAAACCCCCCCCAAGCCTGTCCCCTTATTCCCGCACCCCCCAACCCCTCCCCCCCTTCATGCCTGCCCCCTACTACCGCACCCCCCAAACCCCCCCCCCCCCGAGCCCAATGTACCCAAAGTAGTCTATATTACTACTATCTCTTAACTAGGCCCAATTAAAGTTTTAACCAAATTATTGAATGGTAGAGGGATATATATGTGTTACAATTCCGTCTCTCTCCTCTTTCATTCTCTCTTTTGTTTGTCTCTCATTTCATTCTCTCCTCTCTCTCCTTTCATTCTCTCTTTTGTTTGTCTCTCTTCTCTCTCTTCCCTTTCATTCTATCTCCTGTCTCTCTCCTCTTTGTCTCTCTTCTCTCTCTCCCCTTTCATTCTCTCTTCTCTCTCTCTCTCCCGTCTCATTCTCTCTCATGTCTCTCTACCATCTCTCCTCTTTCATTCTCTCTCCTGTCTCACTCACTTTACATTCTCTCATTATTTTTGCTCATCTGGTCTTATTTCCTGGCATACTTTGGAGGAATCAAGACACTCCAATGTATCAAAAAAGAATTATATACCACCTTAAGGGACCCTGTGATGTAGTAAGAATATGGAAGGTAACCGATTGCTTCAAATATTGCCACGAAACACCACCTATACTATATATATGGCCTACTGTATATGGAAGGAGTTTGTTTTACTATATAGTCAGAAGGAAGTAGAAACATCCAATTTTCATACACAATCACAGGGTCCTTTAACACACACACACACACACACACACACACACACACACACACACACACACACACACACACACACACACACACACACACACACACACTCCCACTCCCAGATATATATTAAGGGAAAATTCTCTGTTTGGTTAATTGTAAGGCTACTGATTCTTCCATAGTATGTCAGGAAACAGGACCAGATGAACAAAAATAATGGTGTTCTGTTACTTGGAATAGTTTGGAGGAATCATTTGCTCCAGATTTACCAACACTGTACTTCCCCCTTAACGTAAATAATGGTGGTTTGTTGCTGGGAAGAGTCTGGAGGAATCGTTGTTATCTCCTAAATGGCCAAACTATTATTACCCATCCATCACGGGGAGAGTCTCGTGTTGGTAAATTGGAAGGCTACTGATTCCTCCTAACCATACCAGGAAACCTACTCATCCAATGTGTGTACCAATATGGGATCTGTTTTTGTGTGACACAGTTTGGAGGAATCAGAGACCTTCCATTTCACCAACAAGAGAATCTCCCCATATAGCACCTCATTTTAGTCAATTGGAGAGCTACTGAATCCTACAAACTATATAACAAAACATATTCCCTATTAGTAATATAAAGGTGACTTGTTTCCTGGGATATTAGTTTGTAGGAATTATTAGCCCACCAATATACCAACAAGAGAACCTCCCCTTAATACCATATAATAGTATTGGTGTTGTCGTTGTTGTCATTGTGGCTCCCAGGGCTGTATGCAAGAACACACTGATGGTACTGACGATGGCATGGTCGTACAGCCGAAATCAAATATCCACAAAATATCCCTTCCATCTATGTAATTATTCTGGTAATAAAGAACAACACATGTATGATTATTGTAGCACCTCATCATTACAATGGAGGGGGTTGTGTTGTGTTGACATATGGAGGTGTTGTATTATTTAGATGTACAGCCACAGTCAAATATCCCCCGACACTTCCCTCCCATCGTAGTAAATATCTTGGTAATAAAGAACAACACATACATGATTTTGCAGCATCTCATAGTAGTAATTTAGGGGGTTGAATTGACACAAGGTGTTGTATGATTATATTTAGATATGATACTGATATATTTGCACAAGGGAAGGATAGTGTTGGTGGTTATTTGACTGTACAGCTCCGGACAGATCAAGGGACCCCACCTCTTCCACCAGCTACTTGGTGTGAGCCTCAGTGGATCTGGTATCACTGACAGGTGGAGGGGGGGAGGGGAGAAATGTGGGCGGAGTTATATAGGGGGTAATGTGGAGGCGTTACCAATGTTGAGCCATCCAGAAATTTGAATCCCGAACCACTTGTGATCAAGGATGTGAACCACTCACTGGAAGGTGGTAGGAGGGGTTGGGTTGAGGAGAGGGTGTAAAGCTTCACAAGTGATCGAGTAGTAGTATTATAGATGGAGAGAATTATTGGATCAAGTAGCTAAAGATTATAAACGAACAAAGCCGACTGTCGCCTTTATTATGTTTTCTTCTGTAATCTAAATCCAACTCTGATGCTACATTCTATAGGATATTATTTATTATTTGAAATGAATCCAGATTTTACGTAATACAATTCACACGACACCATTATTTTATGACTAATATATCAAGCCATGCACCTCCTACACAGTGTTGAAATAAATTTCAAGTAAATCCTTTATCATTACCCTGTATTATTCACGACATTTTCTAAGAAACTTTTAGTGTGTAAGTGGTTACCAAAGGATAATAGTTATATAGTGTAAGTTAATCTTTACCCAATAACCACTCCATCTGTTCTCCCCCACCCCATCCTCCCTTATTCCATTCGCTGTTTCCTCTCCCTCCTTCCCAGCAATCCTTTACTCTCCATCTTACCACCATCACCAACATTCTGTGTGTTGCTGCATAATCTGTTAATGCGCAAACAAGACCAGAATAGAAATAAAAGTTATATTTGGTATGCAAATACAATCAGTTATATATGACGAATATATTTATTACCCTTATTTATTTATCTGAGGTCAACATTCAGACGCCAGTGTTAGTGAACCAATCACAAGATTTAGAGGATATTGTGTCAGCACTAATGTTATTACTAATTAAAACAGGGAAAAATTTAAATAAGACATATATTGGTTATTGTTTACATGACTTGTCAGTTTAGGTGAAAACTCCACAAGCCCTCGTTACGAAGCCTTCCACACCCATAACCCAACTGTGACTGTAGGCACCACACTGTAAATGATGAACACGTTATATGTATAGTTGTTGTTATTAATTGGTGTCATACAATTATAATACCTGTTAACTTAATATAACCTCAAGTTTTTACTTCGACCTCACGTTTGCATTAAGCATGTGTAATGTTTTTTTTTTAATTATTATTATAATCACCTGGATATGTATTGCTTTAGACCCTTAGCCACGATGAGATACAGTGTATACACTATTTATATACGGTACACTTCTATGAACACATTAAGGCTTGAAATACTGTAGATTACATATTTCATGTTCTTACTCATCAATTTGTTACTAGTATCGTGTCCAGCCACCCTCCTTCTCAATGACAGCCTGCAGTCGCTCGGGCATTGAGGCACCATGCCTTCTCACTATATCGGGTTTTCCCCGAAAAATCTCCCACTGTGCTCTGGTGTGCCGTAACAACTCTGCTGTGGTTCTCTCTCGTTCCGGCTCCCACGTGTTAACAATAGAACCCCATAGATTTTCTATGGGGTTCATATCACAGTTCTAACTAGACCAATCTATCACCTGCAAATTATCTTGAGCAGCAAACCATTCTTGAACTATCCTGGCCATATGGATAGGGCATCGGTCGTGTTTAGGACAGATGAGGGTGAGTAGTTGTAAAGAAATTAAAAACAATTAGTATATCTGCTTCATTATATTGCATTTGATCTATTAAATAAAGACACTGTCTATTGTTCACCCCTGTAGAGAGATACTATATTATTATCATTTGGATATTAAGCAACAAATAACGGAGCCGAGACAATCCCTTTTCTGTCTTCAGCTCTCCCTGTATTCTTTTCGCCCCTCATGCTGGCAGTCCCCCTCTTTATCTCCTTTTCTCGCTGTAAAATAAATAAACTTATGCCTATATCTTTCAAGTAACTGGCAACCTCACACAACCTCCTCTCACTTGTCTTCTCTCTCTCACACTCCCCCTTCCTTCCTTGCCTTCTGTAGTATTCTTTATCTTTTCTTTATCATATTTTTAACCTTCTCATTCGTTCTTTCAAAGTTTTAATCACATAGGCCTTTCTCCCTTATCACCTATAGTGCTTCAAATTTATGCAAGCGAAATGCTGCGGCTGGGATAATATGGTTAATACCGTTTTGGTTCTTTGTTTTCTGTGGATTTACAAAACAACTAGAAATTCATAGCGAAGGATATGATAATAGTTATGTAGAACAAGTGTTGGCAGATACACATTCTTGACGGGATAATCCCAGCCACAGCATTTCGCCTTCTTAAAACAGAAGGACTATAGGTTTCATGCATTGCCATTTGCCAGTCTGTTGCTAGTCAGAATATTAACTTGTTAAACCATTTTGCAGGAAAGAGAAATATATATATATATATTTTTAAGTTACTTATGGGCATTATTTAGATATATTAACTTACTTTTACTTACGTCCAGCATTACTGTGCAGAACATGTGACACAATAAGGACCACAAGGACAGTAATGGTGGTTAACGTGATTCTCATTAATCTCTCTATATGCTACTGAAAACAATGTTTTATGCTCAACTACAGAATTATGTTCTCAGCATGATAATGATAGCCAAAGATAATGAAAACAATATAAACAAATTAACATTTATTGCACAACAAATATGCTTATGCCTCGGTGCTACTGTTTCAAGGGAGTAACCAGCCCACACTGAATCACATGGAACCTGAAAAGTTTGAATACAAGATCAATTATATATATATAAATACAATTCCATATTATATATGTTTGTCTATCTACGTCTTTGTGTATATGGCACTTTTATTAATATTCATGATCAGCACTGTGAAATATAAATTTAAATTTATTTGGCAAAGCAGAGGACACTGACTAGTATGGCAACCTACCATACGGAAGACCTCCACGTTGCACTACACACCGCAGAAGCCGATGCACAGACCTTGATGTCAGCGAGAGGACCATCAGGAGAGTGTTGCACGAAGCGGGGTTGCATCACCGGACTCCAGCAAACAAGGAATTTTTGACTGACCAACATCGCGAGGGAAGGCTACGGTTTGCCCAACAATATGTTGACAAGCCAGAGGAGTTTTGGAAGAGAGTGATCTGGACAGATGAGAAAACCTTCTCATCTTCGTGTCACGGAAGGCGCCACTGCTGGAGGAGAAATGATACTCGGTGAGTATAATTTTTGAGGTTGTCGTTTCTATAAACTATTCAGTCATAAGCAACCATAAGAATATACTCGAATAAAAAATTACTGCCGGGTGACAACCAGTATCGTTACAACGTCAGCAACATTAATAAAACAGATACTGCTGTAAGTCCATTCAGAGTAAATTACTTTTGGCATATAGGGTTGCGCAGTATTAAATTTCTTGACAGTGTGTGTGTGGGTTATATGCACCGCTAACATAATATATATTACATAGAATAACAAGAACAATGAGACTAAAAATTACTCCTCAGTATTCTGTCCATCCACCACCCTTCTCGATAACAGCCTGCAGTCTTCGATGAATGTTACCAGTGTGGCGTCTAACGAGGTCAGGTTTACCCCGGAATATTTCCCATACTCGACGGGTGTGGTCCAACAGCTCCTGGGGTGTGCGTTCCCGTTCAGGCTCCCACGATGTTACCATTGAGCCCCATATATTTTCTATGGGGTTGCAGTCTGCACCCTTACTAGGCCAGGGCAGGAGCTGAAATTGAGGGTGCTGTTGGAACCACTCCTGAACCACGCGAGCCTGATGAACTGGGCATCTGTCCTGGACAAAATAAACTGGACCAGGAGGAAAGGGGTGGTTGCTGGCAGCAAATGAGGGCAGAAAAAAGTTGTTTAAAATATCAATATATTTTTCGGCATTGAACCGACCCTCTATTTGGTGCATGTCACCCATTCCATGCCAGCTTACCCACCCCCAAATATTGACGGTCACGTGTCCACTCCTGGCCACATGAAAAACATTTTCCGGGCTGTATCTGTTGAAAGAAATAGACTAGCATTAATAAACTTAAATTAATTTTCTTTTATGATAACAAGATATTCTTAACAGTATTGGAAAATGTTAATGACAAATGCCAGGAATAGCAGAGTCTTACTTCAGTGTAACTGAGGAATAGCCTACACAAAAGAATAACCATGTGAAATGCATGGTTGCCTTATAGAAGCTCATTTAAGGGGGTTACTAACTGAACAATTCTAAATACTGATTACGTAGGAGGACGCTACGTTGATGCTGTGAAATATGCAAAGATGCTATCTATGTGTAGGAGTAATATAGCATTAAATAACCTGTTCACTAGGGATAATATTTGGTAAGTTGTCTTTGTTGGTCTGTGTGCCATAGTTCAGGTATTTTGGTAGCAGTGACACATACTAAGTGAATGTGCATTTTGAATGTAAAAACTTAGTTACAATTTCCTCTTTTAGGATTCAATACTGGTGTTCCTGATACTTAGTACATTATGTATGTTTTCAAGACTTGAAATAATACCAGTTTGGGAATAAAAATCAACGTCAGTCAAGCGTGGGTATTTTTTAAAGTAGTTGACTTCCTGCCAGCGTGATTATTCCAGCCCATTTGTTTTTAAAGTAGTTATTTATTTTAGCCAAAATACTTTACACTGTAAAAAAAAATAATATTGCGCAACCCTATATGCCAAAAGTAATTTACTCTGAATGGACTTACAGCAGTATCTGTTTTATTAATGTTGCTGACGTTGTAACGATACTGGTTGTCACCCGGCAGTAATTTTTTATTCGAGTATATTCTTATGGTTGCTTATGACTGAATAGTTTATAGAAACGACAACCTCAAAAATTATACTCACCGAGTATCATTTCTCCTCCAGCAGTGGCGCCTTCCGTGACACGAAGATGAGAAGGTTTTCTCATCTGTCCAGATCACTCTCTTCCAAAACTCCTCTGGCTTGTCAACATATTGTTGGGCAAACCGTAGCCTTCCCTCGCGATGTTGGTCAGTCAAAAATTCCTTGTTTGCTGGAGTCCGGTGATGCACCCCCGCTTCGTGCAACACTCTCCTGACGGTCCTCTCGCTGACATCAAGGTGCAAAGACTCCCTTATGGCTACCGCATTCGTCTGTGGATCGGCTTCTGCGGTTTGTAAAATATCTCGTCTCTGAGCAGGAGTAGTGCAACGTGGTGGTCTTCCACGTGGTAGGTTGCCATACCAGTCAGTGTCCTCTGCTCTGGCAAACAAATTTAAAGTTAGATTTCAGTGTTGATCATAGTTATTAATTAAAAATGCCATGAATATAGAAAGAACTTTGGGTAATCTCTTATATTTATATATAAAGCTTGAGATCACAGAAAACACAATCTCTTTCCACTTGAGAGCCTGAACATACAGAAAGCTGTTCAGATATGGTTCTATGAAAAATACAAATCATACATGTTCTTAAGTAATCACGTTCTCGGCCACTCAGGTGGAAGGAGCTACTACGTGATAGTGCATATTTCCCCAAACTATATCGGAGATACAAATATCACGTATGTATTCATGACACAAATGCATTAAATTATGGTAATTAAGGGAAAACAAAAAGTTTGCTATAATAATTCCCTTTGATCATATTATGAATTATGACCTTAACAGGTTATTTATTTCTCTTATATACTTATCACCGTTTAAAGTGGCCAATTACCCGTTACTATTTCCAGTGAAGATGAAGACGCTACAAAACATACACCATTACTGTTTTCAAGTTTAGCTAGGTCACTAATGGAGACATCGATATCCTATCAAGTATACTTTTCATCATTATTTTTTTATATTCTAGTAGTATTAACATAAGACGAAATTGCGTATTATTCATGCTGATTGATCAGTATCCTACATTCGGCATAATAACTGCTGGTCTGTTTATTAGGATGTCATGTCAGTTTTCAAGGTATCTCTTGTGATTCCTTTCATACTCCATCTATACAGACGACACGATTAGAGATATTGTCGCAGCATTCGGGATTGAAGAAAATTTTGCACGTTAAAACTGACTAGTACGATATATATATATATATATATGCAGAATAACTCGCAAGGAAAATATAAAAGGAACACCAACCTTTCGTCTCTTTCTCAAGACATCTTCAGGGTAATGCAGAGGAAAGAGTGAAGACAGTGTATTTATATCCCACCCTGGACCCCTACATAGTTACCAATGATCACAATATGTCCAACCAAGCCCATTTGTTTCATCTCAAATTCATTTCCCCAGTGACAATACATACACATTATTATAAACAACATATGAACTACACTTATACAAAACTAACAAATGTAACGTAGAATACAAAATAGTAAATGAATAAGAATACCTTACTATTTTGTATTCTTTGTTACATTTGTTAGTTTTGTATAAGTGTAGTTCATATGTTGTCTATAATAATGTGTATGTATTGTCACTGGGGAAATGAATTTGAGATGAAACAAATGGGCTTGGTTGGACATATTGTGATCATTGGTAACTATGTAGGGGTCCAGGGTGGGATATAAATACACTGTCTTCACTCGTTCCTCTGCATTACCCTGAAGATGTCTTGAGAAATAGACGAAATAATATATATATATATATATATATATATATATATATATATATATATATATATATATATATATATATATATATATATATATATATATATATATAAGTAGTTTAACCTGATTTTTCCGTTTATTTTTCATTACCTAATTTGTTTTTATGACTTCGCTCTACTTACTCCTACTTTACAAGTCTTGAGGGTTAACCTTGGGAACGAGGCTTTTGGGAGGAGTAGTCTGGCATTATATTTTACTTGAATCATACAATACAGACACACCTGACTTAATGTAGACCAGTCCTTACCCTAACATTCACCTGGATGCGTGTTTTCTATCTTAGAAGTTGTCTACGCGTATTAAAACTTTCATCCCTAAACAGGTCCTATTCCTATACTCTATTTCATTTCGTCTGGCCTACGGGATTGTGGTATTATCATTATGTGGTAAATATGACAATATCGCATTGCCAGTTTGTGATTGGTGGAACAAATATTGTTCCTAACCTTTGACTTGGTAAGATAAACATTTAAATTTTGCCTTCATTAATGTAATGTTACAATTCTATAAGATACAAAGAATAATAAAATTACGTTAATGAAGTCATAATTTAAATGTTTATCTCAACAAATCAAGGGTAAAGAACAACATTTGTTACGCCAATCATGATCTGGCAATGCGATGATGCCATTTTTACACTTGCTTTGGCCAGACGGAATGAAATAAGAGTATAGTAAGGTCAGTAAGAACATATGGTGTGGTGTTATTTCATAAACTTTTTGCGTCCTTAACTCCTAAATTGACGGTTATGTTATTTATTATTAGAGGAACTATATTTACACTCACCTCCTTATCCACCTGCGGACAGTTCTGGTGGAAATCCCCAGGTTGTTGGCAATGGCTCGGATGGACTGGCCGGCTTCATGCATCCCTACAATGCGCCCTCTAAAACCAATCCTCCTTTCTCTTGCCTCTCTGCGTCTTGCCTCCATTCTGACCTGGTGTCACTGATGCCCCGAGGTGGCTGATACCTCTGTTAACACCTCTGTTCATGGCAGGAAACCGAACCGCTGCGTGTAGTGTCACGTGACACGAGTTTATCTTCTAACTACTTTGTTTTTGTTTTTTCCTCCCTACAGTTATAACTATATAGTTCTTTTGGTTTTATTGTTTCACGAGAATCACGCAGATTTGACAATTAATACTCATGTCAGTACGCCACCGTCTTAGTTGACGGAGAGGAACTATGTGATTCGGTACTTTCAGAATCATTCATTTCAGCACTGACAGAATATGGAACTGTTGGTCTGCCCTGAGTAACAATGTTTACTGCAATCCATATTAAAGACAAGTGAACCACTGTCGTTTCTCGTTGATGTATAAATAACTTAAGTATTTATGGTGTAGTAGTCATTATGGTTTTATTCTTACCTCATCAATCCATGTCTGAGTTTCGGGAAGTGGGGGGAAGAGGTGGAAAGTTAAGAGGATGCTGTCTGCTAAATTGGAGCTCTATGCATCCTGCAAACTTTGCCACGAAACGGATCCCTCATAAGAAACAACAAGGTCATCTGCTTCCTGGCATAGTCTGGAGTATTCATGGAACTTCAATTTAACAAGAAGATATAGTCTCCCCTTAAATGTATAGCCTAAGTGGTTGGAAATTAGTTCGCTTAACAAATACCCTTCCATCACACCAAGATTTACTCTATCTGGATAGATTATCTTTACAAAATAATACTTATCTTGTAATATAGACAATAAGATATCTCTCTACCCATTTATCAATTCAACTGAGTTACATCACCTACCGAAATGTTCAGGGACGTAATAACGCTGACATGTTAATAAGCCTATGTATAAAATCATTGTCAATAAGCTGGGAGTGGAATTATTACTGTTCATTAGTTTTATCTTCAACTAGAGAAAATTCCTCTTTTCATCTCACTGGCTTGCGATAATTATCACCGTCGTCATTCCTGATATTTCCTTAAGCTCTACGATATGACATCCAAATCGACCGTGTTAAGACATAGCTGGTATTGTAATATGCATGAATATTGTAAGCTTGTGTAATTTGAAACCCTGTGGGAGTAGTTTGTTGTGCAATAAATGTTAATTTGTTTATATTGTTTTCATTATCTTTGGCTATCATTATCATGCAGAGAACATAATTCTGTAGTTGAGCATAAAACATTGTTTTCAGTAGCATATAGAGAGATTAATGAGAATCACGTTAACCACCATTACTGTCCTTGTGGTCCTTATTGTGTCACATGTTCTGCACAGTAATGCTGGACGTATGTAAAAGTAAGTTAATATATCTAAATAATGCCCATAAGTAACTTAAAAATATATATATATATTTCTCTTTCCTGCAAAATGGTTTAACAAGTTAATATTCTGACTAGCAACAGACTGGCAAATGGCAATGCATGAAACCTATAGTCCTTCTGTTTTAAGAAGGCGAAATGCTGTGGCTGGGATTATCCCGTCAAGAATGTGTATCTGCCAACACTTGTTCTACATAACTATTATCATATCCTTCGCTATGAATTTCTAGTTGTTTTGTAAATCCACAGAATGCAAAGAACCAAAACGGTATTAACCATATTATCCCAGCCGCAGCATTTCGCTTGCATAAATTTGAAGAACTATAGGTGATAAGGGAGAAAGGCCTATGTGATTAAAATTTTGAAAGAACGAATGAGAAGGTTAAAAATATGATAAAGAAAAGATAAAGAATACTACAGAAGGCAAGGAAGGAAGGGGGAGTGTGAGAGAGAGAAGACAAGTGAGAGGAGGTTGTGTGAGGTTGCCAGTTACTTGAAAGATATAGGCATAAGTTTATTTATTTTACAGCGAGAAAAGGAGATAAAGAGGGGGACTGCCAGCATGAGGGGCGAAAAGAATACAGGGAGAGCTGAAGACAGAAAAGGGATTGTCTCGGCTCCGTTATTTGTTGCTTAATATCCAAATGATAATAATATAGTATCTCTCTACAGGGGTGAACAATAGACAGTGTCTTTATTTAATAGATCAAATGCAATATAATGAAGCAGATATACTAATTGTTTTTAATTTCTTTTCAACTACTCACCCTCATCTGTCCTAAACACGACCAATGCCCTATCCATATGGCCAGGATAGTTCAAGAATGGTTTGCTGCTCAAGATAATTTGCAGGTGATAGATTGGTCTAGTTAGAACTGTGATATGAACCCCATAGAAAATCTATGGGGTTCTATTGTTAACACGTGGGAGCCGGAACGAGAGAGAACCACAGCAGAGTTGTTACGGCACACCAGAGCACAGTGGGAGATTTTTCGGGGAAAACCCGATATAGTGAGAAGGCATGGTGCCTCAATGCCCGAGCGACTGCAGGCTGTCATTGAGAAGGAGGGTGGCTGGACACGATACTAGTAACAAATTGATGAGTAAGAACATGAAATATGTAATCTACAGTATTTCAAGCCTTAATGTGTTCATAGAAGTGTACCGTATATAAATAGTGTATACACTGTATCTCATCGTGGCTAAGGGTCTAAAGCAATACATATCCAGGTGATTATAATAATAATTAAAAAAAAAACATTACACATGCTTAATGCAAACGTGAGGTCGAAGTAAAAACTTGAGGTTATATTAAGTTAACAGGTATTATAATTGTATGACACCAATTAATAACAACAACTATACATATAACGTGTTCATCATTTACAGTGTGGTGCCTACAGTCACAGTTGGGTTATGGGTGTGGAAGGCTTCGTAACGAGGGCTTGTGGAGTTTTCACCTAAACTGACAAGTCATGTAAACAATAACCAATATATGTCTTATTTAAATTTTTCCCTGTTTTAATTAGTAATAACATTAGTGCTGACACAATATCCTCTAAATCTTGTGATTGGTTCACTAACACTGGCGTCTGAATGTTGACCTCAGATAAATAAATAAGGGTAATAAATATATTCGTCATATATAACTGATTGTATTTGCATACCAAATATAACTTTTATTTCTATTCTGGTCTTGTTTGCGCATTAACAGATTATGCAGCAACACACAGAATGTTGGTGATGGTGGTAAGATGGAGAGTAAAGGATTGCTGGGAAGGAGGGAGAGGAAACAGCGAATGGAATAAGGGAGGATGGGGTGGGGGAGAACAGATGGAGTGGTTATTGGGTAAAGATTAACTTACACTATATAACTATTATCCTTTGGTAACCACTTACACACTAAAAGTTTCTTAGAAAATGTCGTGAATAATACAGGGTAATGATAAAGGATTTACTTGAAATTTATTTCAACACTGTGTAGGTGGTGCATGGCTTGATATATTAGTCATAAAATAATGGTGTTGTGTGAATCGTATTACGTAAAATCTGGATTCATTTCAAATAATAAATAATATCCTATAGAATGTAGCATCAGAGTTGGATTTAGATTACAGAAGAAAACATAATAAAGGCGACAGTCGGCTTTGTTCGTTTATAATCTTTAGCTACTTGATCCAATAATTCTCTCCATCTATAATACTACTACTCGATCACTTGTGAAGCTTTACACCCTCTCCTCAACCCAACCCCTCCTACCACCTTCCAGTGAGTGGTTCACATCCTTGATCACAAGTGGTTCGGGATTCAAATTTCTGGATGGCTCAACATTGGTAACGCCTCCACATTACCCCCTATATAACTCCGCCCACATTTCTCCCCTCCCCCCCTCCACCTGTCAGTGATACCAGATCCACTGAGGCTCACACCAAGTAGCTGGTGGAAGAGGTGGGGTCCCTTGATCTGTCCGGAGCTGTACCTGTAGCCTACACAGTCACGAGCACTAATATAAGTATAAAGTTTTGGTTGGAGCTTTGAACAGTCCAATTCACCATCGAAGTAATTCCAATGGAGATCTAATTTTGCATTTATTTACTGTCTCTAGGTATTCGAAGCACACCTGTATACTTATTTGTGTTCGTGACTATACTACTGATTTATTTGCACCATAGATAGAACGATGGAAGGAAACTTTTTGTGTACTTTTATTTCTGGTGTACCGGTATGATGTGTCCCTCCCCTTAGACACACAACAGAGTCATTATATACCAGTAGCATTATTACCAACTGTATATTGGCTCCACCCCTGGTTAGGTTAGTTTAGGCTGGGTTATGATAGCGATAAAATGAGCTGGGAAAGGCAATGTGACTATTTTCAAGGATGTCCTATGGTTGGTTTTATCGCTACAGCCGGTGAGCACCTCGGAGAGTAAAGGTGTCCAGCCATAAAGCCAGTATACAGTACAGTTCATAATAATACATATACCGGTATGATGATTCCCTTCACCTAGACACACTACACACAGACAGAACCATCGTATATCTGTATCAAGTCATTGTTAATACCATATGGATATTATACAGTATATATTTCCTCCATATAAGATGAATGAATTTAGCCATTGGAGTTCTATTATTCCCCCAAAGTATGCCAGGAAACAGGACCAGATCAACGAAAATAATGATGGCCTGTTGCCTGGAATAGTTTGGTGGAATCACTGTACTATCTATTCCCTTGAGGAGACTAAAGACTATAATATATGTATGGGTTTGTAAATAAGTGTTCAGTTAGTGTTGTTCCTCTTATCTTCCTCCAGTTTATTTGAACGGCTGTGTGTGTGTGTGTGTGTGTGTGTCAATGCTTGCCTCGTGTGTGTCTGCGTGTTGTATGGGTATTTGTGCATGTGTGTTTGTATGCATGCGTGTGTGCATATGTGTGTGTGTGTGTGTGTGTCGAGGAAGTGAATGATAAAGGGAGAGAAACTTGAGAGCATTTACCCGAGGGAGGGAGGGAGGGAGGGAGTGAGTGAGTAGGCTATAGACCAAAGTGAATCACCAGGGAGACAGACAGAGACAGACAGACAGACTCACTCACTCACTCACTCACTCACTAGACTTACCACAACAACACTCTACCTATCTCTTTATAGATAAGGAACACCACATGAACTTTCTGACCAACTGGATGGATGGATGGATGGATGAATGGCAGACGGGATGGATAGATGGATGGATAGATAACTGGCTGATTGACTGGTTGGATGGATGAATGGATAGATGATAAATGGATAGATGGATGGATAGATAACTGAATGACTGGCTGCCTGGATGAATATATGGATGGATGGATGACTGAATGACTGACTAGCTGGATGGATGGATGGGTGGATAACTGACTGCCTGGACGGACGGATGGATGGATGGATGGGTGGATGGATAGATGGCTAGTAGCAATCTGGTTGAATGGTTGGATGACTGGCTGTTTGTCCTTTATATAATTTTGCTTGTTTGCTTCTCAGTCCCAAATTTTAGTGTAACGTGGCCACTTTCCTAATATCGTGGCCACTTTCTTAATATTGTGGCCACTTTCTTAATATTGTGGCCACTTTTATCCATTTTTCTTAATATTGTGGCCACTTTTATCCATTTTTCTTAATATTGTGGCCACTTATATCCATTTTTCCTAATATTGTGGCCACTTTTATCCATCTTTCCTAATATTGTGGCCACTTTTATCCATTTTTCTTAATATTGTGGCCACTTTTATCCATCTTTCCTAATATTGTGGCCACTTTTATCCATTTTTCCTAATATTGTGGCCACTTTTATCCATTTTTCTTAATATTGTGGCCACTTTTATCCATTTTTCTTAATATTGTGGCCACTTATATTCATCTTTCCTAATATTGTGGCCACTTATATCCATCTTTCTTAATATTGTGGCCACTTTTATCCATCTTTCCTAATATTGTGGCCACTTTTATCCATTTTTCTTAATATTGTGGCCACTTTTATCCATCTTTCTTAATATTGTGGCCACTTATATCCATTTTTCTTAATATTGTGGCCACTTATATCCATTTTTCTTAATATTGTGGCCACTTTTATCCATCTTTCCATATATCGTGGCCACTTATATCCATTTTCTTAATATTGTGGCCACTTTATCCATTTTTCCTAATATTGTGGCCACTTATATCCATTTTTCTTAATATTGTGGCCACTTATATCCATTTTTCTTAATATTGTGGCCACTTATATCCATTTTTCTTAATATTGTGGCCACTTATATCCATTTTTCTTAATATTGTGGCCACTTTTATCCATTTTTCCTAATATTGTGGCCACTTTTATCCATTTTAGTATAACGTGGCCACTTTTATCCATCTTTCTATATAGTGGCCACTTTTATCCATCTTTCCTAATATTGTGGCCACTTTTATCCATCTTTCCTAATATTGTGGCCACTTTTATCCATTTTTCCATATATTGTGGCCACTTTATCCATCTTTCCTAATATTGTGGCCACTTTTATCTATCTTTCCTAATATTGTGGCCACTTTATCCATCTTTCCTAATATTGTGGCCACTTTTATCCATTTTTCTTAATATTGTGGCCACTTTTATCCATTTTTCCATATATCGTGGCCACTTATATCCATCTTTCCTAATATTGTGGCCACTTTTATCCATCTTTCCATATATCGTGGCCACTTTCTTAATATTGTGGCCACTTATATCCATCTTTCTTAATATTGTGGCCCCTTATATCCATTTTTCCATATATCGTGGCCACTTTTATCCATTTTTCCATATATCGTGGCCACTTTTATCCATTTTTCTTAATATTTTGGCCACTTTTATCCATTTTTCCTAATATTGTGGCCACTTTTATCCATTTTTCTTAATATTGTGGCCACTTATATCCATCTTTCCATATATCGTGGCCACTTATATCCATTTTTCTTAATATTGTGGCCACTTTTATCCATCTTTCCATATATTGTGGCCACTTTTATCCATTTTTCCTAATATTGTGGCCACTTATATTCATCTTTCTTAATATTGTGGCCACTTTTATCCATTTTTCTTAATATTGTGGCCACTTTTATCCATTTTTCTTAATATTGTGGCCACTTTTATCCATCTTTCACCTAAATGTTAATAACTATAAGTGATATTTCCTCTCATGTCTCTACCTACAATCTTATCTATCTATCTATCTATCTATCTATCTATCTATCTATCTGTCTGTCTGTCTGTCTGTCTGTCTATCTATCTATCTATCTATCTATCTATCTATCTATCTATCTGTCTGTCTGTCTGTCTGTCTGTCTGTCTGTCTGTCTATCTATCTATCTATCTATCTATCTATCTATCTATCTATCTATCTGTCTGTCTGTCTGTCTGTCTGTCTGTCTGTCTGTCTGTCTGTCTCTCTCTCTCTCTCTCTCTCTCTCTCTCTCTCTCTCCTCTCTCTCTCTCTCTCTCTCTCTCTCTCTCTCTCTCTCTCTCTCTCTCTCTCTCTCTCTCTCTCTCTCTCTCTCTCTCTCTCTCTATCTATCTATCTATCGTAAAAATCAGTTCATAAACATTTGAGGTGTGTTGTTGATCAGAGACAGACAGACTGACTCACTGAATTACAAACCAGGGAGAGTATCATATAAACCTCACTCTCCAATTTCGCTGGCGGTAGTAAATCAAAGAGTAAATATTGTCAAGAGTGATTATCAAGTGTTCCAACTTTGGTATTAGATTTAACTTAAGGGCCCTGTGATCGTGTATGAAAATAAATAAAAGGCTTCTTATTCCCCCTGACCATGCCACGAAACAAGCTCCTTCCATATCGGTGGTGTTTCGTGGCAATATTTGTAGCACTCATTAACCTTCAATTTTCTGACTACTTCACAGAGAGAGAGAGAGAGAGAGAGAGAGAGAGAGAGAGAGAGAGAGAGAGAGAGAGAGAGAGAGAGAGAGAGAGAGA
>JAWQEG010007708.1:45000-54849 GCA_033782935.1 Petrolisthes cinctipes
GGGTCTTAAACGTACTCCAGTAAGTATGTATAAGACAGGATAAATGTTGTATATAATTGGTTCACTGGTATGTCAAATGATTGGAATCTTCAACAAAACCTCCTCCTGTTAACTTATTATGGCTCGTTACTGTACAATACATTGAGTTTAGATCTTTAGACAAGTACAGTCACCAGCACTAATAAGTATCTAGGTGTGCTTCGAATATCTAGAGACAGTAAATAAATGCACAATAAGATCTCCATTGGAATTAGTTTGTTGGTGAATTGGGACTTTTCGAAACTTCAACCAGAGCTGTATACTTATTAGTGCTCGTGACTGTACACTCGTGATACGTAATCCCTAACCAGAGACGAATGACAGGCACCACACATACCCTGCATTCGAACTCAGCCTCTATAATTATGTTTACTGAGTGGGGAAATGAGCAATACCAGGCGATTCGAAGCTTTCTGCTCCTCACACTCTGGTCACAAATTATGTATCACGAGTGTACATATCGTTGGGTCCCAATGCCAGATGCTAGTAGGAGTATGAAGGCCATACATTTTATACGGCCGATGTATGTACCCCAGGCATAGGGACCCGACGATATGTTCTTGTTTACAGCCCTTATTAATAAAAACCAGGTTGTCTGGGTCGGTACTCTCAAATTATAGGCAAACTATCCACACCAATATTAGAAGAACTATTTGATTTGGTATTTATTAATTTTTTTTTTTTTATTATTATTATTATTATTATTATTATTATTATTATTATTATTGTTATTGTTACTTATTATTATTATCATTATTATCATTATTATTATTATTGTTACTCATTATTATTATTATTATTATTATTATTATTATTGTTATTGTTACTTATTATTATTATTATCATTATTATTATTATTATTATTGTTACTCATTATTATTATTATTATTTTATTGTTACTTATTATCGTTATTATTATTATTTTTATTGTTACTTATTATTATTATTATTATTATTATTATTATTATTATTATTTATATGCCGACGTCTGACAAGCACTCTATGAAAATACTCAATGGAACGAATTTTCCACAAAAAAAAAAAAAAATATTTGGTGTATGTAAGACAGGCGTAGCTCAGACGAGATGCGAAGAAACTTTTACAACAGATCCTCTTTAAAGTTCAAGGTCAGGGTTTGGGTTTGGTGCAGTGGTTGGTGGTGGTGGTGTAGGGATTCTTACTCTTACCCATATAAATATCCTGTTGGGGTTTTAGAGCGCGTCCTTGCACATAAACTGCTCAGAAAGGCTACCTGTTTTTTTTTTTTTCTTCAGTGATTTAAGTGGGTGCAAGGAGTAGGGGACAGCCTGGGGGGGGGGGGTGGCGGAATAGGGGGACAGGCTTGGGGTGGGTTGAAAGCCTGTCCCCCTATTCCTGCACCCATCTAACCCCCCCCCCCAAGCCTGTCCCCGCACCCCCCGCACCCCCCCCCCCCCCAAGCCTGTCCCCCCTTACTCCCGCACCCCCCAACCCCCCCCAAGCCTGTCCTCCTACTCCCGCACCCCCCCCCCCCCAAGCCTGTCCCCCTACTCCCGCACCCCCCAAACCCCCCCGCACCTCCCCCCAAGCCTGTACCCCTACTCCCGCACCCCCCAAACCCCCCCGCACCTCCCCAAGCCTGTCCCCCTACTCCCGCACCCCCCCCCCCCCCCCGACAATTGGAGATGTATGAGTCCTTAAAATATTGCCACTGAACACCACCTATAGGGAAGGAGCTTGTTTCGTGGCATGGTCAGGAGGAATCAGAAGCCACCAGTTTTTCATATAGGATCACAGGAGCCTTAATTAATAGGTTATAGTACCGTATACTTTTATAGTACATTAGAGCACCTTTGTAATACCAACACAAAGTATATATGTCAGGAAACGGGACCAGATTAACAAAAACTAATGTGTCCTGTTGCTTGGAATAGTTTAATTACACAAAGGAATTAGTTGCTCCAGATTTACTATAACACTACAGCCTACTACTATACCCGTAAGGGGTTGCTTGAATAAGGGACAGACTTGGGGGGGGGGACCTGGTGGGGGTGCGGGAATAGGGGGACAGGCTTTGGGGGGGGGGGGACTGGGGGTGCGGGAATAGGGGGACAGGCTTGGGGAGGTAGAAAGCCTGTAACCTATTTCCGCACCCCCCTACCCCTAACCCCCCCAAGCCTCTACCCCTATTCCCGCACCCCCCTCCCCAAGCCTGTCCCCCTATTTCCGCACCCCTTAAGCAGATTATTTACCATTGTACTGAATATGCCGTGCGTCGGGTGGAATCATTTTAAGTTTATAATTGTGTTTTCTGATAATTTAGAGCGGCGTGGTGTGAAGAGATTATTATTGTCCACAGTTGTATTCATGTCATGTGTTGTGGGTTAGGAGAGGATGGAGGTGAAGTTTCTGAAAAAATGTATTGTAATGAAGACGTGGCTAAAGTTGGAGAGAATATTAATAATAATAATAATAATAATAATAAAACTAAAATAACAAGAACGTACTACTACCACTACTACTACTACTACTACTACTACTTCTTGATAGAGAAAGTAGTTTGGTTCGAGGGGAAGGAAAGGGTAGGGATTAGAGAGAGAGAGAGAGAGAGAGAGAGAGAGAGAGAGAGAGAGAGAGAGAAATGGAAGGGAGGTAAGCGACAGATAGACAGAGGAATAAGAAAGGAGGAGAGACAGAGAGAGATGAAGGGAAGAAACTGAAGAGAGACACTATAGTAAGGAAGGAGAGAACTATACATATTATAATATAGGCTGGTGTTAGAATGATGTTATAAGAGTCTGACTGGAATATAAATAATAATAATAATAATAATAATAATAATAATCTACCACTTGACTCCATACATTGATAGATTATTATTTATACCATATTACAAGATTATTATTCATCCACGATTTCTCATTTCTCTCTCTCTCTCTCTCTCTCTCTCTCTCTCTCTCTCTCTCTCTCTCTCTCAATTCTTTAACTATTCCTCCTTTCCTTCTATTTATTTCCTACTCTCTCTCTCTCTCTCTCTCTCTCTCTCTCTCTCTCTCTCATCATCATCATCATCATCGTGCAAATAAATCGGTATCATATCTAAATATAATCATACAACAACAACACCTTATGTCAACCCAACCCCCTCAGTTATTATATTATTATTATTATTATTATTATTATGAGGTGCTGCAAAATCATACATGTGTTGTTCTTTATTACCAATATATTTATTACGATGGAAGGAAAGTGTTGCAGGATATTTGACTGTGTCTGTACATGTATGGGTGATTAAGGAGGTAATAATACACATTTGGTACCATACATACTGTTACGGTGATGTGAGAATGATAGATAATGTATTTTATAATATGACAATTACAACTTACCTTGCCCGGTTAATTTATGATCTTC
Source organism: Petrolisthes cinctipes (assembly GCA_033782935.1). Taxonomy (NCBI): domain Eukaryota; kingdom Metazoa; phylum Arthropoda; class Malacostraca; order Decapoda; family Porcellanidae; genus Petrolisthes; species Petrolisthes cinctipes. The sequence goes on from JAWQEG010007708.1 coordinate 48,433, forward strand.
GTTGGTTGGCTGCAGCGAAGAACGTACTCAGGGTTAACTCCCCGTTTAGGCCTCAATCACCACGCACATAATAAATTTTTATGTTAAGGGTTCTTCCCGATATATATGTATTTATATAGATAACAAATCTACTGGTGCATTTAAACAACCAATTGCAAATTTTCTATATTTATTCAACTCCAGTATGCCAACATGAATAAATTAATTTCACACACACACACACACACACACACAACTCACGCTACGCTAACTAGCTCGCTCTCGCTACCTCTCGGCTCTCGCTCACGTGACGATAGTCTAGGTTACGTTAACACCGTAAGTTTCTATCAATTGTTACGCAAGTTGGAATATTTTTTCTAATGTCCCACACTTAGAGTCTCACAACACACTCGTAATTTTTCTTCAAAGCTCCAGCTTCCCCCTCACCTAATTTAGTTACTGAACCAGCGTCAATGCAACTAGTCAGTATACAACTGTAAAGCCTTGTGAATCGCGTAATATACAACGAATTCGGCGTTTACGTTGATCACTCCCCACTGCACACGTGGAGGATTGATCTAGGTAAGGGAAGCTGACGATACGAGTGTGTTCCTTCCTTCAGTGTGTCCTGTTCCAACTGACCCCAATTCTCCCTCCTTAACTGGTTCAAAATTTCTCTGACTCCTCCTCCTATCTTTGTTCGTTTTTCCTAACTGGCTACGATTTACATTGTACCCACTTATACTTGAGTTATACATGCAATTTCAATTTACCTATGGCGTACTAATAATTCCCGATAATTCCCCTCCACTTCACGATCATTTACAATACCATAAATAACCCTGGTAGCATAATTATTAATACAATTTGTAATTAATGTACGAACACCTATATGACTGAATGTGGCAAATTCAGTTGAACCATGACCCTTTTCTAATTTTGGCTACTAATCCGGTACCTGCAGATTAACTAGCTGCACCCCCAACTTAACCCACTCCTGTCTCCTTTGTCTCATGAATGGAATATTCCAGAACCTTCTCTAGAACATTCTATATTGAGACCAGTATGGAATTTTCCACTCTCTGTAATTCAAATTACGTCACGAGTATTATGTCTGACTCGTGACATTCGCCCACACAAAGAGACATTGCTCTATGCAATGTTTAATAGATTCGTGAAGTGGTAACGACGCCTTTGCATGTATAACTATTACAATAACAATTCATCCACACTTCACTTATTCTTGTATGTGTCAATTACTATCACCAGTTACGTGTTCATTTTTGCCAATGAGTGGAAAACTCCCAACAGTTACTTTAGCTTTTCAATCTTAGGAAGAAACTCCGAGACAAGAATGAATGTACCTGGTAATTTCTGCTCAGTACAATTTGTACACATTTAAGCAATATATAAGTGTGGTGTATGTAATGCATTGTGTATTTGTTACATAATATGTAGGAAATGCAACAATATCTCTGGAAGGCAATACATATATTAGTGAATTATCCGAGCCTTGGATCAGAGTAAACCGCTAGAATCTGTGTCTTGGATAAGGTTACACAAAATACTGCAATAATAATTCTGGAAGGCAATATATTGTTAGTAAATTATCCGAGCCTTGGATCAGAGTAAACCGCTAGAATCCGTGTCTTGGATAAGTTGCACAAAATACAATACATATAACATCGGATTTTTCCCCAATTCTAGGAAACCCCTTGATCTGAGTCGCATAAGACTCGTGCTCGTTGCGCTCGGAGAGGTAACAATTACGAGCAATTCGACCCGGAGGATACTTCTGCCAGTCGATCTACGCATGAATATTTACTCGGTTAACACTAATTAACGAGTAATTTGACCCGGAGGATACTTCTGCCGGTCGATCTTCGCATGATACCAGCTGCTTCCATGTCATTAATTTCCTTACGTACTGTATCAATCAGCTGTACAGGAATAGGATATGGTTTCACCCTCACTGGTGTGTCGCTCGTAAGCTGAATCTCATGACAGGCTACGTTAGCAACAGCAGGCCTGTCAGAGAACACACGTGAATATTTTGCCAGTACCGCATTGACTCTTGCAAGCTGGTCTGGTCTTAAATTCTCCGAAACGGAGACCTCAGCCACTGTCTCACCTTGACGAGCTTCAGCCGTCTGGGAGTATATCCCTCGTCACCCTCGGGAATTACCACAGCAGCGCTAACCATGTCTACTGCTGGGGAAAAATGACCACGGACTAGACTTAACACTTCACTCTGTTCTGAGGTGATGTTATAACAGCCTGCCCCAACTGTGGTAACAATGGAAGTACACCCCTGTTGGGTGGTGTAATATTCCTTAAGCATATTAATATGGAACCGTTTGGCTTCACCTTTGATTTTAACTATGTAGTTAAGGTCATTCACCTTCTTGACTACTTCAAAGGGACCCTTCCACTGAGCCAACAACTTATTATGAGCTGTTGGTAACAGAACGAGACACTTCCCCCCTACCTGTAGCGTTCGGAGCTTAGTTTTCCTATCATAGTAGGACTTCTGAACCTCCTTTGCTTTTGCTAACTCCTGCTTTGCAATCTCGCAGGTTTGCTGTAATCGTTCTGCCAAATCAATTACATAAGAATAAGTGGTTTTCACCACGGGATCCGATTCCTCATCGTCCCAAAGTTCACGTAGAACCTGAAGTGGTCCTCGAGCAGGTTTACCATACACTAACTCGAATGGACTAAATTGCAACGATGCCTGAGGTGCTTCGCGATACGCGAACAGTAGTGGCGAGATATACCTGGACCACTCCCTAGGTTGTTCTACTGCCATCCTCCTCAACATTTTCTTGAGAGTACCATTAAACCTCTCACACAACCCATTACACATTGGATGATAAGGTGTTGTCCTCAACCCTTTAACTGAGAGTAATCTCCACAATTCCTCCATCATCGCGGAGGTAAATTGACTGCCTCGATCGGACAATACCTGCTTTGGTATGCCGACACGACAGAATATATCCAACAAGGCTTCAGCCACTGTAGTGGCTTCAATATCACGCAGAGGCACTGCTTCAGGCCATCTGGTCGCGAAATCCACACAGGTAAGAATGTACTTGGCACCGTCCGTAGCCCTCGGAATAATCGGTCCAACAATATCAACCGCTACTCTCTCAAATGATTCTGAGATTAGCGGTAGAGGTTTTAGAGGTGCGGGCTTCACCCGACCCCTGTCACACGTTTTCTGACAAACGTCACATGACCTCAACAATCTCCCTATCTCTCTCCCCATACCTGGCCAATAGAAATGAGACTGAATCCTATCAATTGTTTTCCTCATCCCCATATGACCCCCTAATATAGCATGATGACCCAGGTTGAACACAGCCTGTCGGTATTTCTCTGGTACGAGAAACTGAACCCTCTCTTCCCCATCGGGGTTTACTGTACGTCGGTAAAACCTGTTTCTCCTCCTGACGTAACTGGTTACAATACCATGTCGATCTCTACTGTCACCCTCAAGTGCCTGCTTGCGAACAAGTGCCAATGAAGGGTCACTTGCTTGCTCTGCAATTACATCCTCGCAATTGACGAGGTCGGCGGCAGTTGTCACTTGAAGTGGAACAACTGTTTTCTTCGCATGCGTCATACCCCTGGTTACAGCAGCTGCACCAGTCTGTGTGGAAACTTCCACTGAGCACGCATTCTTAACCCCTGGTATATTTCCTATTACCAAATCTGACACAGGATTTTGCATGACTGCTGCAATTACCTGGCCTGTATAAAATGGACTCTCCACTGCAACTTTAGCAAGAGGATAGAGCCTCCTGGTACCATCAATCATAGTGATAGTTACCTGCTCCCCTGTAAAATCATTAGAAGCAACTAAACCATCAGCGACACAACACCCCGATGACCCATTATCTCGAAAGACTTCAACAGATATCCCGTTAACAATTCCAGGACAAATATGGAAACCAGACTTACATTTCGAGACTCCTGTCGCGTTTAGTCACAATTGATGAGGTTCGTGAACCGACTGAGGCACTCGTGGTTCTACCCTAGGTTGAACCGCCACAGGTGAATACTGTGGTTCACCCTGTGTTGCAGCTGCCGATCGCTGATAATAACCTTTATTTCCACCGTGGTTATTACTATTTTTCCAGTTACTTTTTCCTTGGTAACGGTACTGATTGGACTGCTGCGAATAGTGATTATTACCTTGTTTCTGGGTATGATTAAAATGAGGTTTAGGTTGCAGACGAACAATTTGACTCTGCTGCTGTGACTGATTTTTACTCGACTGGTTATATGAAACAGCAGAGTTCTGAGAAGGCTTATTCGACTGATTAATTTTCTTATTATACTGAATCCGCGTATGGTAACCATACGCGGTAAAATGGGCATCCGACATATCCACCATCGTTTGCAACGTTTTCACCTTGTTGGTTTTCAGCTGAGCCGACAATTCTGGAGGGCAAGACTTCTCCAGTTGTGTACGAAGCAACAAGTCTTTTACCCCCTCCAACGTCTTAGGTGTTTCGGCCTTCTCTAACCACTGATCCAGGTAACTGGTCAGACGTGCACTAAACTGTGCAACAGTCTCCTTATCCTGTAAGGATGCACGCCAAAACTGAGTCCTAGCGTCATCGACCGTCAACCCGTACGCCTGTAATAAAGCCTTTTTCATGTTCTCATAGTCTCTGGCGGTACTGTCGAGTCGGTGGAGAATGCTGAGGGCTTTTCCATCGAATAAATTAATGAACTCGAGCTTCTTTATATCATTATCTAATCTATACGTGTCTGCAACCATTTCGAATCGCTCAATAAACGGCTCGATATCGTCTCCCTCTACGTATTTTGACAGTTGTAACCTTGGGGTCACGGTGGTTGAACTTGCAACAATACTCCCACTTGCACTTTGACTTTCATTCGCACGTAATTGCAGTTCCAATACTTCCTTTTCATGTTCCCATTTCAATTGTTCTTGCTCTCTCTGTTCTCTTTCATTTTCTCTTATGGCCGCCCTTTCAAGCCTTTCTTCTTCTTGGCGGCCCCTCACGTATACTTGAAGTTCGGCCTTATCTTCAATTCCCAATAGTTGAGCCTCTCCCAATAATTCTTGTACGGTAGACATTTTTATTTATTTTCTATCGTTTCGGTTGCCTTAATTTCTGGACAGTTATGACTATCTACTCGTGAAAGTGTGCGCGTGTGTGACTGGAGTTAATACAAAGAATCGAGTCTCACGTTTGGGCGCCAAATATGTTACGGTGATGTGAGAATGATAGATAATGTATTTTATAATATGACAATTACAACTTACCTTGCCCGGTTAATTTATGATCTTCGTTGGTTGGCTGCAGCGAAGAACGTACTCAGGGTTAACTCCCCGTTTAGGCCTCAATCACCACGCACATAATAAATTTTTATGTTAAGGGTTCTTCCCGATATATATGTATTTATATAGATAACAAATCTACTGGTGCATTTAAACAACCAATTGCAAATTTTCTATATTTATTCAACTCCAGTATGCCAACATGAATAAATTAATTTCACACACACACACACACACACACACAACTCACGCTACGCTAACTAGCTCGCTCTCGCTACCTCTCGGCTCTCGCTCACGTGACGATAGTTTAGGTTACGTTAACACCGTAAGTTTCTATCAATTGTTACGCAAGTTGGAATATTTTTTCTAATGTCCCACACTTAGAGTCTCACAACACACTCGTAATTTTTCTTCAAAGCTCCAGCTTCCCCCTCACCTAATTTAGTTACTGAACCAGCGTCAATGCAACTAGTCAGTATACAACTGTAAAGCCTTGTGAATCGCGTAATATACAACGAATTCGGCGTTTACGTTGATCACTCCCCACTGCACACGTGGAGGATTGATCTAGGTAAGGGAAGCTGACGATACGAGTGTGTTCCTTCCTTCAGTGTGTCCTGTTCCAACTGACCCCAATTCTCCCTCCTTAACTGGTTCAAAATTTCTCTGACTCCTCCTCCTATCTTTGTTCGTTTTTCCTAACTGGCTACGATTTACATTGTACCCACTTATACTTGAGTTATACATGCAATTTCAATTTACCTATGGCGTACTAATAATTCCCGATAATTCCCCTCCACTTCACGATCATTTACAATACCATAAATAACCCTGGTAGCATAATTATTAATACAATTTGTAATTAATGTACGAACACCTATATGACTGAATGTGGCAAATTCAGTTGAACCATGACCCTTTTCTAATTTTGGCTACTAATCCGGTACCTGCAGATTAACTAGCTGCACCCCCAACTTAACCCACTCCTGTCTCCTTTGTCTCATGAATGGAATATTCCAGAACCTTCTCTAGAACATTCTATATTGAGACCAGTATGGAATTTTCCACTCTCTGTAATTCAAATTACGTCACGAGTATTATGTCTGACTCGTGACACATAC
>JAWQEG010007709.1:0-45000 GCA_033782935.1 Petrolisthes cinctipes
GAAACCACACACACACACACACACACACACACACACACGAAACACACACACGAAACACACACACACACGAAGAAACACACACACACACGAAACACACACACACCTACACCTATATGGAAGGAGCTTGTTTGTTTCGTGGCATGGTCAGGAGGAATCAGAAGCCTCCAATTTTCACACACACACACACACACACACACACCACACACACACAGGGTTCTTAAAGCCAAACTCACTTTCACTCTTTTTCTGTAATAACACAAGTTATCTTTATTCTGTCATTATCTTTCAGCATTTTCATTTATCTCATTATTATCTTTTATCACTCACTCTACACACCATAATGTTAATCTTTTGCTCTCTCTCTCTCTCTCTCGTCTCTCTCTCTCTCTCTCTCTCTCTTCTCTCTCTCTCTCTCTCTCTCTCTCTCTCCTCCCCCCCCCCCCCCACACCCTCTCTCTTCTCCCCCCCTCCCTCCACACCCCTCTCCTCCCTCCCCCCCACACCCTCCTCTCTCCCTCCCCCCCCCACACCCTCTCTCCCTCCCCCCCACACCTTCTCTCTCTCTCCCCCCCCACACCCTCTCTCCCCCCCAACACCCCCTCATCTCTCCCCCCCACACCCTCTCTTCTCTCCTCACCATAATGATCTAATCTACGTTTATTTCTCTCTCACACTCTCACAGTTACCAAGTTTATCCGTATTGGTATCGCTGACAAGAATGACAACCCACCCTTCTTCGACAAGACCCTTTATGAAGCTGAGGTGGACGAGAATGAAGATATACAACACACCGTACTTACCGTTACTGCAAGGACTTAGATGAGTGTAAGTAGATGTATATTGTTGGTGTAAGTAGTCTAGTGTAGGATGTGTAAGTAGGTTAATGAAGATATACAACACACCGTACTTACAGTCACTGCCAAGGACTTAGATGAGTGTAAGTAGATGTAGTATTTTGTTGGTGTAAGTAGTGTAGTGTAAGTAGTAGTGTAGGATATGTTAGTAGTATAGGTGAGAATGAAGATACACAACACACCGTACTTACCGTCACTGCCAAGGACTTAGATGAGTGTAAGTAGATGTAGTATATTGTTGGTGTAAGTAGTCTAGTGTAGGATGTGTAAGTAGGTTAATGAAGATATACAACACACCGTACTTACTGTTACTGCCAAGACTTAGATGAGTGTAAGTAGCTATAGTATATTGTTGTGTAAGTAGATGTATATTGTTGGTGTAAGTAGATGTATATTGTTGGTGTAAGTAGTCTAGTGTAGGATGTGTAAGTAGTGTAGGATATGTAAGTAGTGTAGGATATGTAAGTAGACGTATAATTGTGTGTGTAAGTAGTTTAATGAAGATATACAACACACCGTACTTACCGCTCACTGCCAAGGACTTAGATGAGTGTAAGTACATGTAGTATATTGTTGGTGTAAGCAGTCTAGTGTAGGATGTGTAAGTAGGTTAATGAAGATATACAACACACCGTACTTACCGTTACTGCCAAGGACTTAGATGGAGTGTAAGTAGATGATTGTATATATTGTTGGTGTAAGTAGTCTAGTGTAGGATATGTTAGTAGTATAGATGAGAATGAAGATATCCAACACACCGTACTTACTGTCACTGCCAAGGACTTAGATGAGTGTAAGTAGAATTGGGATGTGTAAGTAGTGTAAGTAGGATAGTGTAACCTTTGATGAATGTAAGTAGACTAGGATGTGTAAGTAGACTAGGATGTGTAATTAGACTAGGATGTGTAAGTAGACTAGGATGTGTAAGTAGTCTATGATGTGTAAGTAGACTAGGATGTGTAAGTAGACTAGGATGTGTAAGTAGACTAGGATGTGTAAGTAGTATAGGATGTGTAAGTAGTATAGGATGTGTAAGTAGTGTAGGATGTGTAAGTAATATAGGATGTGTAAGTAATATAGATGTGTAAGTAATATAGGGTGTGTAAGTAATATAGGGTGTGTAAGTAATATAGGATGTGTAAGTAATATAGGATGTGTAAGTAATATAGGATGTGTAAGTAGTATAGGATGTGTAAGTAATATAGAATGGTGTATAGTAATATAGGATGTGTAAGTACTGTAGGGTGTGTAAGTAATATAGGATGTGTAAGTACTGTAGGGTGTGTAAGAAGTATATAATAATCTTTATATTATTTTTTATGTTTTTATTCATTATTTTTCCTTTTACTCAATTTTTTTTTATCTCTATTGATTATTTTTTATCAATTATTTTATCTTTTTATTAATTATTTATATCTTTATTATTTATTTTTTATCTTTATTATTTTTCCTTTTATTATTATTTTTTTTCCTTTTTATTATTTTACTTTAATCTCTTTAATACTAATTTTTTTTCCTTTTACTAATTGTTTTTCCTTTTACTAAATTTTTTTCCTTTTACTACTTTTCTTTTATCTTTTTCTTAATTAACTTCTTTTATCTTTATCTGTATTTCAGCCTCCCGCATCCGGTACGAGATAACGAATGGTAACATCGGTGGTGCGTTTGACTGTGAAGAACATGACTGGTGCCATCTATGTCGCTGGCCCACTCGACTATGAAACACGCAAGAGAGTGAGTTCAATTTATTAGTATTATTAGTATTATTCTTTCTCTCACTTCTCGACTTTTCTCCCTTTCCTTGGTCTCTCTTTCTCACTTTCCTTCTCTCTGTCTCTCACTTTCCTAATCTCCATCCTTCCTTCATGTTCCTCTTTTTCCTCCCTTTCCTCCTTCTCTCCTTTCCTCCCTTTCCTCCCTTCCTTCCTTTCCTCCTTCCTCCCTTTCCTACCTTTCCTCCCATTCCTCCTTCTCTCCCTTTTCTCCATTTCCTAATCTCCATCCTTCCCTCCCTTTCTTTATACCGGTATATAATAATATAGAAAGTATATACAAATTTCTTTACAAATATATATATATAAAAATATATCTATATACTATACTGTACTTAATTTAATTCATACTTCTTTATTAGTACAGTAATAATAATAATATTAATAACTATTTCTTGGTTATAATATTAAACCATTTATTTATCATCAATATAATCTATATAATAATTACACTTCTTTATTCCAGTATTCAAGTTATGCATAAAATTAATCATGAATAATTTCCTTCATTTCTGTTTAATAGTTGTCATTATTGTTTTTAATGTTATTTTTGTCATATTATTATTATTATTATTATTATTTTTCTCATTTTCATATCATGGTGTCATTATCTCCCCCCCCCCCTCCCCCCATGGGCTGTGAATACCCCCCCCCCCCTCCAGTATCCCCACCCACATCTCAATCACTTCTTCCTCGGGCGCCATATGACCTCGCTGTTGCGGCGCCAAATATCAACCAATCAATCATTTATACATATTGTGTTAATATGAATTTTATTATTATTATTATTATCATCATCATTATTATTATCATTATTATTATTATTATTATTGTTATTTACTATGTATTATTTTAATCATTATTATTATTATTATTACTATTATTGTTGTTTTTATTATTATTATTATTATTATTATTATCATCATTATTATTGTTATTATTATTAGTATTATTGTTATTATTATTATTATTATTATTATTATTATTATTATTGAAGGTTAATCTGTTTTACATTTCAGGAGCAGAGTATTTTTTCTACATCTGGTATGATTTTTCAGAATAAGAAATACTAATATAACATAAACTAATCAGTATTTTAGTCATTATTAACTTTTAACCTATATATAAAACTCTAGCCTTTCTTTCCTTTCAAAATAATAATAATAAAAAAATATACTTTCCATTTCTGTGCTATAATTCTTATGTATGTTATTTTACTCACTCTAATGGGCATTATATTATTTATTTTTTATTTTATTTTTTATTCTGTATATATATATAATTTTGTATGTATGTATGTACGTATGCAAAGTCAGAAAATTGGAGGTAAATGAGTCCTTCAAATATTGCCACGAAACACACACACACACACACAAATTAAACACACACACACACACACGATAGACATACAGACAGACCCTCAAGTTAAACACACACACACACACACACACACACACACCTATATAGAAGGAGCTTGTTTTTTTCGTGGCATGGTCAGGAGGGAATCAGAAGCCTCCAGCAATTTTATTTAATTAAGGACCCTTTGATCGTGTATGTAATTTGGAGGCTTCTGATTCCTCCTATCTATGCCACGAAACAAACAAGCTCCTTCCATATATGTGTGTGTGTGTGTGTGTGTGTGTGTGTTTAATTTGGGGGGTCTGTCTGTATGTCTATCGTGTGTGTGTGGTGTGTGTGTGTGTTGTTGTGTGTGTGTTTCGTGGCAATATTTGAAGGACTCGTTTACCTCCAATTTTTAAATGTTTCTCGTGTGTGAATCTGTGTAAAAATTTTCCTTCGCCCATTTTTTCATGTATAATAATAAATAATAATAATAATAATAATAATAATAATAATAATAATAATAATAATAATGGTTTATTAATATATGGCTGCCCAGGGGGCTGAAAATATACACAATACAATAAGTTACATGAAAATGAATGGATATGAGATTGGGTATTCTATCGAAGTAAAAAAGAAAGAAACAAAAATATGCTTGGTGTGTGTGTGAGGAGAGGTAGGTGAGGGATTAAGAGAGGTGTCAGTGAAGGGATTAATAGCTGATAAGTACTGTGTGTGTGTGTACTTATTTCTCTCATCTTACCAAAGACATTATTAATTATTTATTATTATTTATATATACTGTGTGTGTGTGTGTGTGTGTGTGTGTGTGTGTACTTATTTCTCCTATCATACCAAAGACATTATTAATTATTATTATTATTTTCTTCTGCCCTTTCATCACTCTAATATAATGTTTCTTCACAATGGTGTAATTCTTCTGCTAATATTTTCACACGTTCTTGTTATCTAAAATTACCTTCCATTCTTGATAATGTAATGTGATACAACACACACACACACACACACACACACCAATCAACCAACCAACCAACCAACCAACCAACCAACCAACCAAACACACACACACACACACACACACACACACACACACACACACACACACACACACACACACACACACACCAACCAACCAACCAAGCTTCATCAGAGACAGGGACCAGTGGATGACCCAGGCTATGTGTTCTGGTTTATATACAGTACGAACTAAGGTTGATGACCTCTCACAACCACCCAAATTACACACACAACACACACACCCTAATCATCACACACACACCAAAACACATACACATACACACCTTAATGAAGTGGTAATTGACAATGACATGAAACATACCTTAAGCATCACACACACACACACACACACACACAAAAACACACACACACACAACCTTAAGCATGACAAACACACACAAAACACACCACACACAAACAAACAAACAAACCAATCAACCAACCAACCAAGCTACATACATAAAAGACAGACAGAGACAGACAGAGACAGGGACCAGTAGATGACCCTGCTATGTCTGGTTTATATACAGTATGAGCTAAGGTTGGTGGCATCAGACAACCGCAATGAGAACCACACCACGGTAGTCAATTCATGTCAAGGATGTGAATGACAACCCACCCATGTTTGACCGACCCCTCTACGAGACTCAGATCACCGAGGAAGATGACCGCAGCCTACCCAAGAATATTCTCACGGTCCATAATCACTTTCCTGTGGTTTTATTTTATATTTTTATCATGTCCTAGATATTTTTTATATATGTATGTGTGTATGTCTCTTTTTTTTTTTTTTTTTTTTTTTTTGACTATGTGCTTCTATTTTTCTTTGTCTGTTCGTTCGTTCGTTCTTGCTTGCACTTATTCACTTACTCACTTACACGTCGCCCCCCCCCCTCACATTTACCCCCCTCCTACTGATTGTCTTAGATGATATGGTCTGTATGTGATTGATGTTTATTTGTTTGATGTTGTGGTGGGCAGCTGTGTGTGTGGTGGTGTTTTTTTTTTTTTTTTTTCCTCCCTTCCACCTCCATCCTCTCCCTTCCCCTTCCTCTCCTCGTCCCCTTCCCTCCCTCTCCCTCTGTTCTCTTCCCCCCTCCCTCTGTCCTCTCCCCACCTCCCCCTCACCTTTCCTTCCCTCTTCACCCCCTCACCCATACCTCTCCCCCCTCCCTCCTTCCACCATCACCACCTCTCCCTCTCCTCCCTCCACCTCTACCATTCCCCTCACGTCAAATCAACTCAATATAAAGTAATAATTCACCACCACCACCACCACCACCACCCACCTGCTGCTCGCCACCACCAACACCATCACCACCAATTAAAATGCTTCTTAGTGACGGGAGATATGCGCATGACCAACCCACCAACACCTCCAGCACCTTCACCAGCACCAATAATATTACTTACTTACTTATTAATTAACTAACTCTAAATTATAAATATATGTATGTATGCACTTTTAATGTATGTTCTATATGTCCCAATGTTTTATTATTATTATTATTATTATTGTTATTATTATTCCAGTGCCGTGCATGTGAAGCAGATACAATAATAGTGGTATGATTTTATTTTATATATATATAGTGTTTATATATATGCATTATTATTATTATTATTATTATTTTATTATTATTTTTTTTTTTTTAGTTGTTCCCCGTGACAGGAGTTCATTAGTATAGTGTGTTTCCTTCTCGTCTGATGTTACGGGTGTGTTCTTAATTATTTAGGCCTATTTGTATCTTGTAGTAGTTCAGTAAGTTTGTTACACTGTACACACTGTAGCATCGGACGAGAAGGAATATCACAACACTAGTTAGCATGGCAGACGCAGCGAACTACAACCAACCAACCAACCAACCAATTTTCACTCTTTTCTGTTTTTTTATCCAACCCACCAACCAACCAACCAATGTTTCTTGTGTTCTGTTTGTTATCCAACCAACCCACCAACCAAGCACTGTTCACACTATATTATTTTTCCGTTTTCCCGTTTTTCTTTTCTTTTTTTTTCCGTACCCATCCGGCGGCGGCGGCGATGATGATGTTGCTTGCTCGCGGGTTCAGTACGAGCTTACACTAGTAGCGACGGACACGGTGAACGAAGCCAACTCCACAGTAATCATCCATATCGCTGACGTCAATGACCGGCCGCCCGAGTTCGACCGACCCAATTATGAGGCCACCATCGATGAGGAGAGAAGTGATGGTTTGCCCATAAGGCTTCTCCAGGTAGACAAACGACTCACTTATTATTATTATTATGATTTTTAGTATTGTTATTAGTACTACTACTACTACTGATCATTATTATTATTATCGTTATTATTTTTAGTATTGTTATTATTACTACTACTACTGATCATTATTATTATTATCGTTATTATTTTTAGTATTGCTGTTATTACTACTACTACTACTACTGATCATTATTATTATTATCATTATTATTTTTAGTATTGTTATTACTACTACTACTGATTACTATTATTATTATTTTTATTATTATTATGTTTTAAATCGTTGTTGTTATTATTATTACTACTACTACTACTACTATGGCAATTGACATTACTATTATATTTATTTTTCCTGTTCTGTTTTTATTTCTTTGATGGTTTGGATTTGATTATTATTTCAAAGGTCAGACATTTTATTAGTTTATTTATGGACAAAGTAACTAATTCATGTATATTATGTAGTACAGTAAGTATTATTAATTTTAACTTAAAAAAACAACAACTGGTGACTCTTTTAATTTTCTATTTGGTTTTGACGTGACAAAGTTTAATTTAAGGGACGCTAAATCTGGGACAACTTAATGAGAGTTTGGATATACGGCAGTGAGACGCGACCCCCCCCCCCCCATAACTTTATTCTCCCCCCCCCCTCACCAAACTAACCCCCAAACCCTCCCCCCCAGTACCTTGTTTTCCCCCCCCACCCCTCCCAAACACCCCCCACCTTATTCCCCCCTCCCCCCAAACCCACCCCCGCCACCTTATCCCCCTTCCTCGCCCCCCCCCCTCCCCGCCACCAAAGCAGAGAGGAGTGAACATCAACCAATATGCTAACTGGCAACAACTATAGTATGAATGGTATGCAAGGACATTATTGATGATATTTACGATGGTGTGGTGGTGGTACTGGTACGACGGTGGTGTGTAGTGTGTCTATGGAGTCATCGTACAGTACCACACCACACCACACCATCGTATACTACAATAACCATGGTGTTCTTGAATACGATCATAAATGTTAAAACTCCATGGTGGTCATTTGTTTATGTTGTATTTTATTTATTTATTTAGTTACCGGTAGTTAGTTAGTTAATAGTTATTTATTTATTTATTTATTTTATTTATTTATTTATTTATGGTAAAGTATTTCCTTGTAATATTAACCTATACAGAAGAGTGAAAACATACATACATACACACATACAGATATACATACATACATACACACATACAGATATACATACATACATACATATAGTCATCACAACACAATTTATAAGCCAATTAATATACATACATACATTCGTCACATCACAACACATTTTATAAGCCAATTAACATACATACATAAATACATACAAACATACATACATACATAAATACATACAAACATACAAACATACATACATACAAACATACATACATACAAACATACATACATACAGTCATCACAACACATTTTATAAGCCAAGTAATAACTATAACCAACCCCCTATAACTCTGACAGCCACCAACAACACACCATTACTCACCCATTACAACAATTTAGTACGAGTAGTTAATTTATATACGAGTCATTACCCGTGGAGTAGAGGGAGTCGTCGATTAGTGATGATTACATTGATCACTATTATTTATTTATTTAACACACGGTCACTAAATTACTGTGTGTGTATGGTAATGAATAACACCCATATACATACATACACACACACATACATACACATACACATACACTATCCTTTTAACACAAGGTCAGTAAATCACTTTGTGTGTATGGTAATGAATAAATTATACACACACACACACACACACACACACACACACACACACACACACACACACACACACTATCCTTTTAACACAAGGTCAGTAAATCACTTAGTTAGTTAGTCTGTATGGTAATGAATAACACAAGCCTGGGAACACACACACACACACACACTATCCTTTTAACAGTAAATAACTTAGTGTGTATGGTATTGAATAACATACACACACACTATCCTTTTAATGAATAACTGAGTGTAAAATGATGTAAGTGGTGGATACAAGAATTTATTATTCATTTGTATCCATCATTTTGTATCATATCTTGAGGGCTGTTCTGTAACGCGATAAATTTCACCTCCTTTTTATCACATTATTTAAGAGTTAGTGATTTAGAACAATACAAAGAGTGTAATTATGAAAGTTCGTGATTTATAACAGTACAAAACATATTGTATTTTTTATTATTATTATTTTTATTTTATTATTTTTATTATTATTATTATTATTATTATTATTATTATTATTGTTTACCCAGTGGTGAAAATATTGGTTTTAATATGTATTGATTTTGCATTACTACTAACTGACAACTTTGTGTGGTAAGAATATAGAAAAATAAATAAATAAAAAAATAAAAATATTCATCGCAAATACAATGATGCGTTATATGCGAGAACCGGTACGATAGTGGTGGTACCGGTATGACGACGACGACCCCATAGACACACACACCACCATACGGAGCTGTCGTCGTACCGGTACCACCAACACCAACACCATGGGATAGGGTTCGGGCATACGATGGTAGTTATATATAGGTCTGCCTTTATTTTACTGCATGGTGCATTGCTCGGTTCTTTATAAATTTAAATTAGTGTGTGCATGTGGAGTGTCGTCACCTGCATAGGGTAATTTGGAAGGCTGCCGATTCCTCAAAAAAAAAAAAAAAAAAAAAAAAAAAATACAGAAAAAAAAATAATAATAGATAAATATATAATAAAACAATAAATAATAATAAAAAATAGATAAATAAATAAACATACCACCTCAATGTTGTTCTTGCATATGACTGTGGTTTTTTTTTTTTTCTTTGCGTCACGGTTTTTTGAGGAAATCGGCCGCCCTCCATTTTGTCCCAATGATAAAAGACGAGATGCCTTCGTTATTAAATTAAACTGCACCAACACCTTACTTAATGACGTTTGTTTTGTGTCGTATAGATGTGTTTGTTATTGTTTGTTTTGTGTTAGAAAGTGTGTTTGTTATTGTGTTAGAAAGATGTGTTTGTTTTGTGTTAGAAAGTGTTTGTTTTGTATTCGTTATGTGTCGTAAAGATGTGTTTGTTTTGTGTGAGAAAGTGTTTATGTTTTTTGTTATAGGATTATACAAATGATTTTATTATTATATAAATTATGCAGTAGTGAATAATTAATACAGTAATTATTTATGACTATACAAATTGGATTCCTTTATTTTATTTATTCATTAATTTATTCATTTAACGTGGATGTGTATCAGGTATGTAAGTAATAAATAATTTTGTGTAATTATTTGTAATGAAAAACCAAAAAAATAGAATGGAATAACTTTGAATATTAATAGGAAATTTGTATTAAAGTTTGAAGTTACTGATTCTTTCAAATAATCAAAATTAATTACTTAAAATTAATGGAACAGATTAGATGATTAGTAATAGGAAGATTATTTATTGTAATTTAATTTGAAGTTACCGATTCCTCCAAACTCTGCCAGAAAGCACACCTTTATTAAATTTACATTAGGGGGGTGGTATGAGGGGACAATTTATTTTTTTATTATTTTTTTTTTTTTTTTTTTATTTACTATATATGTCTGATGGCATAGTTTGGAGGGATTGGTAGTGTATGTCCCCTCCCCCCCCAAAAAAAACTAGTGTCCCAATGCCTTCCCCCCCCCAACATGTGCCCCAGTGCCACCCCTTTCCCACACACCCCTTTCCCAAATCTCATCTGATAAATATAACCCCTTCCCCCTTCCATCCCCCCCTCCCCCTCTTTGCCCATGATAACGAGTGCCCCTATCCCCCCCCCCACACAAATTTCAGCTAGTAAACAACCCCTTCCATCCCAACCCCATGATAATGAGTGCCCCTATCTTCCCTCCCCCCCCAAACACCCATGCTAACGAGTGCCCCTATCTCCCCCCCCCCACCCCCACAAATCTCAGCTAGTAAACAACCCCTCCCCCCCCCCTGCCCCCATGCTAACGAGTACCCCTATACCCCACAACCCCTCGACCCCATGATAATGATTGCCCCTATACCCCCCGACACCCCCCAACCCCTCGACACCCATGCTAACGAGTACCCCTATTACCCCCCCCCCCCCACTACAGGTGACGGCTACTGATGGTGACCGAGACCGAGTTCAGGACATCGTATATTTCCTTACTGGTCAAGGCATCTATATGGACAACCCAGACCAGTCACAGTTTGAAGTGAACCGAACATCAGGAGATATTTATGTCAGGAAGGTCAGTAAATGTGGATGTCTCTATGTTTTTTATATTGTGTTTTATATTTATTTTTACCCTGAATAATTCCACACTAGTATATGCATCTGTCTTGGTTTATAATAATATTGTGTTTTATATTACGTCAGGAAGGTCAGTAAATGAATGATGCTGTTTCTCTTGTTTTTATATTGTGTTTTATATTTACGTCAGGAAGGTCAGTAAATGATTCTGTCTGTTTTTATATTGTGTTTTATATTTATTTATTTTTACCTTGAATAAATGCTCACTAGTCTATGCAACTGTTTCTCTGTTTTTATGTTGGATTTTATATTTATTTTTACCCTAAATAAAACAAAACAAAAAATAAAAACACTACCCTAATTAACCCCGTCTCCCCCGTGCCTTGTCTCCACAGCCCCTCGACCGTGACCACCCCAAGGGCCGCCCCCAGTGGAGGTTCACAGTGTTTGCCCAGGACGAGGGAGGTACTGGACTCGTGGGATATGCTGATGTACAAGTTAACCTTAAAGACATCAACGACAACCCACCTATATTCCCTCAGGTACGACTAGGTTAGGTACGACTAAGTTAGGTTAGGTTAGGTATGACTAGGTTAGGTTAGGTTAGGTACGACTAAGTTAGGTTAGGTTACATCAGGTAGTACTAGGTTAGGTTAGGTTAGGTACGACTAGGTTAGGTTAGGTTAGGTTATATCAGGTATGACTATAATCCATTCCAATAAGAAAATGGGCTCAGATTTGTGGTAACACATGGATAGAGGTGGCTCTCCTGCTCCTGTTGGCAGGGCATATGATTTGTTTACATTCTCACCAAGCATTCCACCTCCTAAAAATATTTATATTTCTTCACTTAGCGCACCTATTACATAATCTAGGATAATTTAGTTTATATCATTGGATTAAGCAGTAATTGTACAACTATAATACAATTATTAAAACTTTAGAGGGTAAAAAATTAAGTAATTACAATGAGTATAAGTCAGAGAATATAGTATTACGGTTTATACAACGTTTTACTTATCATTGGTATTTGTAGCAATTATAAAAATAATCTTAGAATAAAATATGTGCTCTAGTACATAAAATTCTCTTGAAGACGATAGTCCTTTCAGATGTTACGTAAAAAGTAGTATAGGAGAGAAATGGAAGGATTTGTATAGATATGTTGCATCTTGCTAACATGCCGATATGACTTGATGGAGGGAGGAAGGAGGAGGTGGATACAGTTGTCAAGGACCACCAACATGAATATCATGAATATTGTTAGTATTTGGAGGGATATCGGCTAATAATACTTACTTGTATCCACTTTAAGTACTCTGTAATAATATCAGCTTGAAATAATTGCCATATATTATATAGCAATAAAGGTTGTTAAGTTACTAACGGAATAAAGGTGGGATGAACCAATAAGGAGGCTGTAAAAATTAGCGTCAATTCAATCAACCATTTTGATAGTGGAGTTCGGTACAGTAATTATAATATATAACAATTATTTCAAGCTAATATTATGTTGTTGTTGTTGTTGTTGTTGTTCTCCCGGCCCAGAATTGTTGTTGTTGGTGTTGTTGTTGTACTAATAATATTTTGTGTACTGTAGTAACCCCAGACTATTTTTTTTTTTACAGATGATATACTTTGGGAACGTGACGGAGAATGGTACCCAAGGCATGGTAGTAATGACGATGACCGCCGAGGACTACGACGACGCCAACGAGGGTAACAACGCCAAGCTGACCTACTCCATCGAGAAGAACGTCATCGATGAGAACACAGCCACGCCCATCTTTGAAATTGAGCCGGACACGGGGGTCATCAAGACGGCTGTGTGTTGTCTGGACAGGGAGAAAACACCTGATTATTCCATACAGGTGGTGGCTGTTGATGGTGGAGGGCTGAAAGGTGAGTATTATGTCGTATACACACACACACACACACACACACACACACACACAGGCATGGGTACAGCATATATCTAACACATATATCTAACACACATACACACACAGGTACAGCATATCTCTAACACATTTATCTAACACACACACACACACACACACACACACACACACACACACACACACACACACACACACACACACACACACACACACACACACACACACATGCACGCACACACACGTACGGCATTTATCTAACACACACTCACACAGGTACAGCATTTATCTAACACACACACACACACACACACACACAGGTACAGCATTTATCTAACACACACACACACACATGTACTGCAATTATTTTAACACACACATAGGTACTGAATTTATCTAACACACACATACACACACACAGGTACGGGGACGGCCAGTATACGAGTACGAGACATCAATGACATGCCGCCGAGGTTCACCAAGGAGGAATGGCAGACGGAGGTGGATGAAACAGAAGGAACCATATTACCAGACCAAGCCATTCTTACTGTGACTGTACACGACGAAGACGAGACCAACAAGTTCCATTACAAGGTGAGTGGTATTTGTTTGTTAGCTTCCCAACCAACCAACCAACTAACCACACTTGTAAGGCTTCATTCATTATTTTCCCAAAGCTGAGTATCCACATTCACATAATCTATCAAACAGTTAGATAATGATGATGATCACTGCATAGTTTACTCACCAAATTCATTAAATAATTCAGCAATAATTCATTTACATGGCTAAGATTCTTTCGTTTGCGTGCTTACAAACCATTGGGAATGACTGTGGAATTGACCCATAATCTCTACTCTCTCTAATCTGTCTAAGCTTTTATCTATATTTTATTTTAACCTGACCTAATGTTATCCACAGGTGATCGAGTCGTCGGGTTACGGTGCTGACAAGTTCACAATGGTGCGCAACAACGACGGGACGGGCTCACTCAAGATTGTACAGCCGCTGGACTACGAGGACCCCATGCAGCGCGGCGGCTTCCGTTTCAAGATCCAGGTGAACGACAAGGGCGAGGACAACGACGCCGAGAAGTACCACGTGGCCTACTCATGGGTCAAGGTGGAGCTGAGGGACATCAACGACAACAAACCCTCCTTCGTCAAACCAAACATTGAGGTGCCGGTGTTTGAGAACGCGGAGATTGGCAAAAACCTGGAGACGTTCAAGGCCACAGACCCAGACCAGGGAGGACAGAGTAAGGTGGTGTACGCCATCGACCGTACGTCAGACAGGAGGAGACAGTTTGCCATTGATAACACCGGTACAGTCAAGATACAGAGGAGTTTGGACCGTGAGGAAAACCCACGACACTCAGTGAAGATTTTGGCCATCGATGACGGTATGCCGGCCAAGACAGCCACGGCAACACTCACCGTTATAGTCCAAGACATTAATGATAACTCACCAAGGTTCCTCAAAGACTACCGTCCCGTCCTGCCGGAGAACCAGTCACCCAGGAAGATTGTTGAGGTGTTGGCGACCGACGATGACGACCGGTCCAAGGGTAACGGTCCACCCTTCCACTTCAGAATGGACTCAACTGCCTCGGACGAGATCCGTGCGTCGTTCAAGGTGGAGCACATCCCCAAGGGTGCCAACGGTGATGGTATGGCCGTCATCTCATCCCTCAGGACCTTTGACCGCGAGGTACAGAAGGAATACCACGTACCCATCGTGATAAAGGACGCGGGTACACCACAGATGACAGGCACCTCTACACTCACCATCATCATCGGTGACGACAACGACAACAAGATGCAGCCAGGCTCCAAGGACGTGTTTGTTTACAACTACAAGGGTCAGGCTCCGGCAACACAGATAGGACGTGTGTATGTGTATGATCTAGACGACTGGGATCTGCCTGATAAAAAGTTCAACTGGGCCACCGAGGCTCATCCCAACTTTGACCTTAACGAGGACGACGGTATGATAACCATGAAACACGGGACTGGGGAAGGGACTTACTTCCTACAGTTCCACGTGTACGACCGCAAACACACACAGACAGACGTGGAGGCCAACGTGACTGTGACCGTGAAGGAAATACCCGAGGTAGCCGTCATGAACTCTGGGTCAATACGAATATCAAACCTGACTGATGAAGACTTTATCAGGATATGGGACTTCAAGGCTCAACGAGTGGTACGTAGCAAAGCAGACATGTTCAGGGAAAAGATTGCCAAGTTGGTGGGAACAAAGGCAGAGAATGTGGATGTGTTCAGTGTACAGCTGAGACATGAACGGCCAGCCATCACTGACATCCGCTTCTCGGCCCACGGTTCTCCTTACTTCCACCCGATCAAGTTAGACGGCCTGGTCCTGCAGCACAGAGCGGAAATTGAAGACGAGATAGGCATCAACATAACCATGGTGGGCATCGACGAGTGTCTGTATGAGAATGTGGCTTGTGAAGGTTCATGTACCAACCATCTAGTCATTTCTAACTTACCTTACATGGTCAATGCCAATAAGACAGCCCTGGTTGGTGTAAGGACTGAGGTGGTGCCTGAGTGTACATGTGGTGCCAGGAACTTCACGGTGGAGGAGTCATGTCGTCCCAACCCTTGTTACAACGGTGGTCGGTGCATCGAGGGCAAGTCTGGGGTGCACTGCAGATGTCCGGACGGCTTCGACGGCCCCCGCTGCCAGATGTTGACCCGTACCTTCCGGGGCAATGGGTTCGCTTGGTACCCTCCCTTTAAGATGTGCGACAACTCCCACATCAGTCTGGAGTTCCTCACCCGACGACAGGACGGTCTGCTCTTCTACAACGGCCCCATAACACGACCTGAACCAGATGAAGTGGTAGTGTCCGACTTCATCGCCTTGGAGCTGGAGAACGGACGACCAAGACTACTTATTGACTTTGGGTCTGGTACATTACAACTCAAAGTTAACACTAAGAACAACCTTAATGATGGAATGTGGCACAGAGTTGACATATTCTGGGATACTGAGGTGAGTAATGGATGGATGGATGGATGAAAATAGAGTACCGTAATAGATGGATGAATGAAAGTAGAGTGCAGTACATAACCTTCTTTAACTCACAGATAACATATTATGAGATTTTCTTAGGACATAAAATCATCTGCCATTTTCAAAACTTTAGAGAAATGTGTGTAGAATAACTCATGTCTTGATTTATTGATTGTAACTTCAGGACATTATAATTACCGTAAATATGGTATGGTATTTATGTATTTACTTATTTATTTTTCATATTAAAAACCATTTCTCACAAGTGTAGTGACAAGACCGTGTAATATTGTTTATCCTTAATAATTTCTGAGCCTTTTTGTCTAATGTGGTATTTGTTTAATGGGGTATTTGTTTAATGGGGTATTTGTTTAATGTGTTATTTGTTCCTTGTTCACTTTTTTCCTTGAGGACTTCAGGACATCATAATTGAAAAATACAATGTTTTTCTTCTTGATGTTGTTTATTTTGAATTAATTCAGGGCTGCTTTTTCTAATGTTATTTTTTTGCCTTATTCAGTATGTGAGGATAGACGTGGATCATTGTGTTGCTGCCGAGGTACAGGAACCTGAGGACGGTAGTGACCCCATATTTGACTCGACGGGTTGCCAGGCCAAGGGAATCATTCCACCGTTCAATGAGTACCTCAATGTCAACGCACCGCTGCAGGTGGGAGGTCTGGCACATGAACAACCTGACCCCAGTCTATATAAATGGTCACACGTCCCACACGGCAGGTTCTTCAGTGGTTGTATAAGGAACCTGATGGTGAACAGTGAGTTGTATGATTTGGCTCGACCCGGACAACACAGACACACACAGATGGGTTGTCCACAGCTGGAGGAAGCCTGTAGGAGTAACTCTATTGTACCCACCTGTGGACCAAATGGCATCTGTTCAGGTTCACTCTCTCAGCCTGTGTGTAAGTGTAAGCCAGGATGGACAGGACCCACCTGTGATGAACCCACCAACTCCTCGTACTTTGAGACCCAGTCCTACGTCAAGTACGCCCTGTCCTTCAAACCCAACGCCTTCAGCACCGAGATCCAGCTTCGGTTCCGTACGTGGCAGGAGTACGGTGAGCTGTTCAGGATCTCGGACCAACACAACCGAGAGTACGGCATCCTCGAGATCAAGGACGGTCGGCTACGCTTCCGCTACAACCTCAACAGCCTACGAACCGAGGAACACGACCTGTGGCTGTCAGCGGTGGCGGTGAATGACGGCATCTGGCACTCAGTACTGGTGGAGAGGCACGGGTCCACCTCAACACTGATGCTGGACGGTGGTGAGGGGCGCAGATACAACGAGACAATGGCATTCTCCGGACACATGCTGATGGATGTGGATAAACAGGAGGGAGTGTATGCTGGAGGAAAGGCAGAGTATACAGGCATCAGAACATTTGAAGTGTACAATGATTACAAGCTGGGTGAGTTAATAATAAATTGCACTGTGAATATAATTATAGTGAACTCTTATTTAACACTGGTATTATGAGTATGTAATGTAATGTAATGTGAGTGTGTGTAATGTAGTGTACAATAAGTGATTACAGTATATACATACATAAATACATACATACATACATTCATTACACACACACTATTTCACATAATTTATAATCCCAGTGTAAAATGAGAGTTACTGTACTGTATAATATCATGGTGTTAGGTTAAGTAAGGATACACACATACATATATAATTTTCAATGTGTTGATATATTGAATTGTAGGATGCTTGTTGAGTTTTATTGCAGTATTTGGAGGTTATGTAGATTATTTATTTTACACCAATTCCTCCAAAGGTGTTATTGATGGATGATATTATTTACTTAGCATTTGCTTTACCTAATACAGTACTTGGGATTGTTTCTAGTAAATATATATATATATCTTTGTGTACACCTCTCTCTCTTCCTCTCTATCAATCCACCTCTCTCTTTCCCTTTCTCTCTCTCTCTCTCTCTCTCTCCATCCACCTCGCCCTTTCTCCCTCTCTATCCACCTGTCTTTCTCACTCTCTTGCCCTCTTTATCCATCCACCTCTCCCTCTCTCCATCCACCTCTCACCCTCTATCCATTCACCTCTCACCCTCTATCCATCCACATCTCTCCCTCCCTCCCTCCCTCTCCATTCACCACTCACACTCACACTCACACTAACTCGCTCTCCGTACAGGTTGTTTGGACGACATTAGACTGGAGGGTAAACACCTTCCGCTGCCTCCAGGCCTTAACGGGACACAGTGGGGTCAGGCCACTATGTTCCGTAACCTGGTCAAGAACTGCATCTCTCAGAACCAGTGCGTCAATGTCACCTGCCTCGCTCCCTTCACCTGCAAGGACCTCTGGATGAAACACGAGTGCGGGTAAGTCAAACCGGAGGGGAACGGATGACGGATATTGAATTTAGGTCGGGTGGGAATGGCTGACGGATATTGAATTGAATTTAGGTTGATTGGGAAGGGATGACGGATATAAAATTTACTGTAGGTTGATTGGGAAGGGATGACGGATATTGAATTTAGGTTGAGTAGGAAGGGATGACGGATATTGAATTTAGGTCTAGTAGGAAGGGATGGCAGATATTGAATTTAGGTCTAGTAGGAACGGATGGCTGGCGGATATTGAATTTAGGTTAGGTCAGGTGGGAACGGATGACTGATATTAAATTTAGGTTGAGTGGGAAGGGACGACGGATATTGAATTGAGGTCAGGTGGGAACGGATGGTGGATATTGAATTTAGGTTGAGTAGGAAGGGATAGCAGATATTGAATTTAGGTTAGGTCAGGTGGGAATGGATGGTGGATATTGATTTTAGGTTGAGTGGGAAGGGATGGTGGATATTGAATTTAGGTTGATTGGGAACGGATGGCAGATATTGAAATTATGTTGATTGGGAACGGATGAAGATTATTCATTTAATTTATGTATGTCATGTGGAAAGGGATGAATACTATGAATACTATAAATACTATGAATACTTATGAATACTATGACATACACGGCTATATTCAAGAACGTTTGTAGTGTATACGATGGTGTGGGTACGATGGCTCCACCTACAAACAACAGAGCCATCGTACAGTACCACACCATCGTATCCACCACGGATGTTCTTGAATACCGCCCACAGTTCATTTTTTGACACTCGAGAGAAAATTACATGCTATGGTTAATTAAAAGCAGATAATTATTACTATTTATTACATTATTTTTTATACAGTAAATACATTTCATTGATCGCTGTTGTTGTTGTTGTTTACGAGGGTTGACAACATATAGATAATGTCAGACTATGTAACTGCAATACAACATTATTATTATTATTATTATTATTATTAGGTTTGTTGTTTTGGTAATCACTGAGTCACTTGGTAAACACACACATTCATTACAGTACTTCCACAATAATGAATAACCTCTCTTTACATATAGCCTTTGTAAGAATTCATGTAACCAACCAACCATACATATACATACATACATACATATTATAAAGTGTCTGAAATTATTGAACATGATGTATAAACAAACCAACCATACATATACATACATATTATAAAGTGTTTGAATTTAGTGAACATAATGATTAAACAAACAAACGAAGAGTCAGCGCTGCGGTTATCACAATATTCGTAGACTATGGTTTGTAGTCAAGAATATCGTTGGTGGTGTATACGATGATGGTGGTGGCTTGGTGCCGGTACGACGCCTCCACCGACACGCAGTGGGGACCGTCGTACCGGTACCGCACCATCGGGAACACCATGAGCGAGTGTTCTTGCATACCACACTGTTGTATCGTGAACAATATGAGCGAGTGTTCTTGCATACTGTACCATCGTGAACACTATGAGCGGGTGTTCTTGCATACCCCCGGTGTGAATTAACTAACCCGTGCTTCTCTATTTCCACGCTGCTTTCGTCTTTCTGGATCGCGGTAACAAACATTTTATCCTACGTCTTCTCTTGTTATTTCTCGCTCACTTATTTTCTCTTATCTATTTTAATAATTATTTTCTCCTATTATTTATTTTTTCTTATTTTCTCTCATTATTTTCTCTTATTAATTTTTATCATATTTTCTCTTATTATTTATTTTATTTCATTTTTTCTCATAATTTTCTCTCATTATTTATTTTTATCTCATTTATTCTCATTATTTTCTTTTATTATTTTTTTTTATCGTATTTTCTCTCTCTTATTATTTATCTCATTTTCTCTCATTATTTCATTGATCTTATTTTCTCTCTCTCGTATTATTTATTGTATATTTTTCTCTTTCATCTTATTTTGTGCATGTCCATTCTTTCACTGTGTGGTTGTGTTTGTGTTGTTTTTTTCGTTGTGGTGGTGGATGCATGGGGTTTTTATTAATTTGTGTTCTCACCCTGTCTGTCTGTGTGTGTGTGTGTTGGTGTCGGTCTTTATGTATTTAATTGATTGCATGATAATTTTACAAACCCAACCAACCAACCAACACCTACCTCCCTCCCACCCAACCTAACCTAACCTAACCTAACCTAACCTAACCTAACCTAACCCAACCAACCAACCAACCAACCAACCAACCAACCAACCAACCAACTAACTTATTCCCTCCCAACAAACCAATCTACCTCCCTCACTACCCACCTCTCTCCATCCCTACCCACCATCCCTCCCTCCCTACCCACCATCCCTCCTAACCAACACACCAACCAACCCCCTTACCTCCCTCCCTCCATCCCTACCCACCTCCCAACCTAACCTGACCTAACCTAACCTACCTCCCTCACTACCCACCATCCCTCCCTCCCTACCCACCATCCCTCCATCCCTACCCAACCCACCATCCCTCCTAACCTAACCTAACCCAACAAACGCACCAACACGCCAGCTGTGAGGAAGGTACAATGCTCTCAACTAACCAAGAGGAATGTGAGGACCTGAATGAGTGCCTCAACGACCCATGTCAGAACGGAGGCACCTGTCACAACGAGGAACGCACCTATGCCTGTCACTGCCCCCGCGGCTACTACGGCAAGAACTGCGAACTACTGCAGGAGGGTCGCACTGTACGCCTCAGTCTGGGGGCACTCGCGGCCATACTCGTGTGTCTACTCATCATTCTGGGTAAGGGGTTTGGTTAGGTTTGGTGAGGTTAAGTTAGGTGTGGTTTAGGTTAGGGTTGCTTAGATTAGGTTAGGTTAGGTTTGGTTTGGTTAGGTTAGGTTAGGTGTGGTTTGGTTAGATTAGTGTTGGTTTGCTTTGGTTTAGTTAGGTTAGGTTAGGTTAGGTGAGGTGTGGTTTGAGAAGGTTAAGTTTGATTTGGTTAGGTTAGGTTAAGTTAAGTTAGGTGTGGTTTGGTTTGGTTAGATTAGGTTCAATTAGGTTAGGTGTGGTTTGAGTAGGTTAGGTTAGGTGTGGTTTGGTTTGGTTAGGTTAGGTTAGGTTAGTTTCAAGTGTGAGGTTATATCATATCATTTTTTGTAGTTTGAAGTGTGAGGTTGTGTATCATATCACACATTCTCTGTAGTTTGAAGTGAGGTTGTCAAGTATGAGGTTGTCAAGTGTGAGGTAATTAAGTGAGGTTTTCAAGTGTGAGGTAGTGTATCATATAACACATTCTAGTTTGAAGTGTGAGATTAAGTGTGAGGTTGTCAAGTATGAGGTTGTGTATCATATCAGTCAGGTTAAGGGGATAGTATACTTTTGAAAGATTGGAGCACCTTGATTCCTCCAAAGTATGCCAGGAAACAGACCCACATGAATAAAACTAATGGTATCCTGTTGCCTGGACTAGTTTGGAGGAATCATTTGCTCCAGATTCACCAGTACAGTACAACACAACCATAGCACATTGACAGGTGAGTTATGATATTCTGTGTATTTTTTTATTTACATCGTCATCTTCATAAATAAACACATCGATAAATTTATTGATTCTTACCAAAAAAAAATATATATATATAATAATGATAATAATAAAAAAATTAAAATAACTATAATAATAAAAATAATAATAATAATAATAAAAATAATAATAATAATACAGTAATAATAAAAATAATAATAATAATGGTAATAATAAAAACAATAATAATAATAATAATAATAAAGGGGTTTGTTCAGGAAGGTGACGATTATATCCTTTTGGGTCGTAAAGTGAGATATTTTCATTCAGTGATTCAAAGTAAGTAATATTTGTGTGTTTGTAGGCATGTGTTGTGTAGTGACCCTGTGATCGTGTATGAGAATTGGAGGCTTCTGATTCCTCCTGACCATACCACGAAACAAACAACCTCCTTCCATATAGGTGTGTGTGTGTGTTTCGTGGCAATATTTGAAGGACTCATTTACCTCCAATTATCTGACTACATCACACACAGGGTCCCTAAACCATTACTAGTTTTAATTTATTATTTTATTTTCACCTGGCTAAGCTGTCGGTGCTTGTTTGCTCGCTTTCTTCTGTCGTTTCTGACTTCCACTCACCCCATTGAATTGAAAAGTCAGAGAGGAACTTTTCACCTCCCTGTCTGCATGCATGTATGTCTGCTAAACTATATACTTTTTATTACTTTATCCTCTGCAACTCCTAACCCTTATACTTTATCCTCTGCAACTCCTAACCCCTTTTCAACAGTACAGTAAACCCACGATATATAATGAATAATAAACACTTGTATCCAATACTTACTTCACTATAATATAAGATAGATCATTTTATATCGATGGTTTACTGTCAGAATAAAATCTCTCCTTGCACGCTTGGGTAAACAGTTTTCCCGTTGACCACTCCTACTCCACCACTAATTATAACCCTAAAGTAAACAACATATGGTGGCATAGCAGTGTTCCCTCCCTCTATGACCCCCTCCGTTACTCCTACGAAGAGTAAGCACAGAACTGCCCCACCCTCGCCTCGCCCCGCCCTGCCCCGTCCAGCCCTGCCCCGTCCAGCCCTGCTCCCGTCTCGCCCCGCACGCTGACTCAATCAATATATACACATATACACCATCATGTCTCCCCCTCCTATACGACTCCTTACGAAAACTATACGCCCCTAAGAGTATGTATGTATGTATGCCCTTTACGATTCCTGACCTTACCCCTATGAAAAGTAAACACAGAAACAACACCCCCTCGTCGCCTTCCCCTCCGCGCACGTACGGTGACACCCCCCCCTCCCCCACACACACACACACAAAAATATATAATAAATAAAAAATAAAATTAAAAAATATATATATAAAAACTCAAAATACACACCTAAAAAAAGCATCTTCACCACCATCTTCCCCTTCTCCTCTCCCTGCTCTCCCTGGTCACACATGCCTGCCTACCTCTTCCCCCCCTGCAGCTGTCCAGAAGGCTCAGTGCTCAGGTTTGATAACTGTGTGAACATCAACGAGTGTGTACAGTGGCAGCCGTGTTACAATGGTGGTGTGTGTCGGGACCTGCAGCCTGAAGACGGGGGTTACATCTGTGAGTGTCGGGATGGCTTCCATGGCCCAGACTGTGCCATCATCCTGGAGGAGACCATACTCAAACCGTCCACTGATTTTGTTGTAGCTATTATCGTCTGTATTATCGTTCTCCTCAGTAAGTCAACTTTTTTATTATTTTGTTATTTTATTGTGTTGTTGATTGATTTTTTTTTTCAGTTGTTTTATTGTGTTATTGATTTTTATTTTATTTTGGAGCAACTGATTCCTCCGTCCTTAATTAAAACTGTTATTACATGCAACAGGACATCATTATTATTGTTTTTTTCTTTAGCAACTGATTCCTGCATCCTTCAAACTGTTATTACATGCAACAGGATTTTATTATTTTTTGTTAATCTGGTCTTGTTGTTTCCTGGCATACTTTGGAGGAATCAAGGCACTCCAGATTAACAAAATATAATGGTTTTCTGTTGCTTGGAATAGTTTGGAGGAATCAAAACACTCCAGATTAACAAAATATAATGGTTTTCTATTGCTTGGAATAGTTTGGAGGAATCAATTGCTCCCATCTTGCCATCACTACTACACCCCCCATAAATGTATGTGTGTGTTTTTATACAGTAACTATACGCTATTGTATATAATTAAATTTTATTAGGGTATTGATTATTTGTATAAATTTTTTTATAGTTAGTTAGCATGGTACTGTATGTATGTTTGTACAGTATATAGTTATTGCTCCCTCTAGCATACTTTAAATCATTAAATATATTTATTATTATTTTCTTTCAGTCCAGTCACGAGTACAAATAAGTATACAGCTTTAGTTGAACCGTTGTACAGTCCAATTCACCAACGAAGTACAATAATTCCAATGGAGATGTTTTTGTGTATTTATTTACTGTCTCTATGTAGGTAGGTATTCCAAGCACACCTGTATACTTATTAGTACTCGAAACTGGACATTCTTGTTAATTTGGAATGCTAGACTGTTTCAAAATGAGTGTGTAAGTAAATAATATTATTAGTTTTGGACGGACAACATCAATGGTAGAGTACAGTCGGCTTCAGGAATTCCTATACACCGCTGTGAATTATATCAACATTCGTAACAACCAGACTATTTTGTATGTTTCAGCCACAATTAAATAACCACCGACACCTTCCTTCCATCGTGCAAATAAATCAGTATCATATCAAAATATAATCTTACAACAACACCTTACATCAACTCAACCCCCTCAATTATTATTATTATAAGGTGCTGCAAAATCATACACGTGTTCTTTATTACCAAGATAATTATTTACTACGATGGAAGGAAAGTGTGGGTGGATATTATTATTATTATTATGAGGTGCTGCAAAATCATACACGTGTTGTTCTTTATTACCAAGGTAATTATTTACTACGATGGAAGGAAAGTGTTGGTGGATATTTGATGGTGGCTGTACATCAACACCACACACATTCTTGCATACCAACCAAAGAAAGACCGATGCAATTTTTAACTAGAGCTCTGTGTGTGTGTCACTAATTTCTGAGGCTGACTGTATGTATGTATGTACGTTACTATCAAAAGTGAGTATCATGTCATCGTCGTTGTTATTTTTCTTACAATCATGAGCCTTGGTAAGTTTGCAATTGATAAGTTTGAAATTGGTAAGTTTGCAATTGGTAAGTTTGCAATTGATGATGGAGTAATATTAATTGACCCTGTGTGTGTGTGTGTGTGTTGTAGTCAGAATTTTGGAGTTTTTTTTTGGGGGGTAGTCCTTCAAAATATTAATTGCCACGAAACACATACACTCACACACACCTATATGGAAGGAGTTTGTTTGTTTGTTTGTTTCGTGGCATAGTCAGGAGGAATCAGAAGCCTCCAATTTTTATACACGATCACAGGGTCCTTAATTAAACGAGCTCCTGTATATATGTATGTATGTATGTATATTTGTATATTTGTATGTATGTGTGTGATAGGATAAGGTGTTGTCATTGGTTCATTGGTATGTTAGATGATTCCTAACTCTCAACGTATACACACGTTCTCTTTATTTCACAACTCGCATATCCTTCACCATTTTTTACACACACACACAGAAAAATTAACACCCTTCCTCTGAGAATATTAAAAACAAACAAATTATCTAATCTCTTTTACTATTTACACACACACACACACACACACATATAGTAAGCTACACACACTCTCTCTCTCTCTCTTTCTCTCTCTCTTTCTCATACAGTACACTCACACACTCTCTCTCTCTCATACAGTACACCCTCTACATACACACACTTTCTCTGTCTCTCTCTCTCACACACACACATTCAATTGCCGCCACTAGCCTCTTCCCGCTCACTCACTCACACACACACACACACACACTCTCCACTCACTCACTCATTCTCTCTTGCCCCCCTCACTCACACACACTCCCCTTTCCTCCACATCTAGTTCTGGTGTTGGTGTTCGTGGTATACAACCGTCAGAAGGAGAGACACTTCCACAAACCCGACCCTTATGACGACGTGCGTGAGAACATCATTAACTACGACGACGAGGGTGGCGGTGAGGACGACATGACCGCCTTTGATATCACACCACTACAGATCCCCGTCGGTCCCGCCATTGGCAACGGAGGTCCACCACTCCTGGGGAAAATGCCATGTGTGTAGGATATGGGTTTGTTTGTCTTCTCTCTCGCTGACCCCTCTCTCTCACTTCTCTCTCTATCATCCCTCACTGATCCCTCTCTCTCACTTCTCTCTCTATCATCCCTCACTGATCCCTCTCTCTCACTTCTCTCTCTCTCATCCCTCTCTCTTCTCTTCTCTCTCATCCCTCTCTCTTCTCTTCTCTCTCTCTTTCATCCGTCTCTGATCCCTCTCTCTCACTTCTCTCTCTCTCATCCCTCACTGACCCCTCTCTCTCATCCCTCTCTTCCCCCTCTCTCATCCCTCCCCTGCTTGACGTAAAAGGCAACTAAGATATGATAAGGTTTGCTCTCTCTCCCGACCCAACCCAATCCAACGTAACACCCCTCCCCCCCGACCCAACCCAATGTAACACCCTTCCCCCCTGACCCAACCCAATGTAACACCCTCCCCCCCGACCCAACCCAACCCAATGTAACACCCTCCCCCCTGACCCAACCCAACCCAACTCAATGTAACACCCTCCCCCCTGACCCAACCCAACTTATCACACCCCCCCCCTCAACCCAACATAACACCCTTGCCTTCCCCCCAACCCAACCTAACCCAACATATCACCCCTCCCCCAACCCAACCCAACTTAACACCCTCCCCCCCACCCCCAGATGGTACGGGAGGCCAGCCAGACGTTGGTGTGTTTATCAGTGAACACAAGAGTAAGGCCGACAACGACCCCAATGCTCCACCCTTCGACGACCTCCGTAACTATGCCTACGAGGGCGGAGGCTCCACTGCCGGATCACTGTCATCACTCGCCTCAGGTACGCACTCACTCACTCTGGGGGTCGGCCTAACTTGACACAGTATGACCCTACACAAAATAAACCTAATCTAATTTGACCCAACACAAAATAAACCTAGCCTAATTTGACCCAACACAAATTAAACTTAACCTAACCTTATTTGACCCTACACAAAATAAACTTAACCTATTATATCATGTTTCTCTCCTTTACATACTCTTCCACACTGTTCCAACACTCCCTCCTTATTCCTTCCTCTGCCCCTCATGTTTCTCTCCCTTACATACTCTTCCACTGTGTTCTGCCATCTGCCCAGTGGTCTGCCTCTCACACCAGGTGCCATAACTTCACTTCCATACACCTTCTTTACAAACTCCTCACCTTGCATTCTCTCTACATGTCCAAACCACCTCAATGTATTACGCTTCACTCTCTCAACCACTCCACACTCAATACCAATTGCCTTCTCACTCGTACCACATCTCACATCCACCTCTCAATCACTTTCTTCCTTGGGTGCCATATGACCTCACTGTTGCGGCACCTAATATCAACCAACCAGCCAATCAATCAATCCCCCTTCTCCAGGAACCGACGACAACGAACAAGACTTTGACTACCTGAACAACTGGGGTCCACGCTTCAGTAAGCTGGCAGACATGTATGGCCATGGTGAATCCGAGGAAGAGGAAGACCACTAGACAACTCACACACCCACCACCACCACCACCACCACAACCACCACCACCACCTCCACCTTCTCCTCCAGCCACTAGAAGACACCTGCCTGCCTGCCTGCCTCAACGAGTGAAGTCTCTCCACCTTCTTCATCTCGTTGGGCGCGTCTCTGCTCCGGCGCGGGCACTGTTGTTGTCGACGCGTCACATTCCGACCAGGAGGACTTGTGGGGGATTGTGTTATGAGGGAGGGAGAAAGGGAGGGAGGAAGGGAGGGAGCCGTCCTAGTGCGTGTGTGTGTCTGTCTCGCGACGAAGCCAAACGGAGGAGTCAGCGTAGAGAGGGGAAGGGAGGTGCGGTCGTCGGCCCCTGATTCATGACATGTGTTCTTGCCTCTTGTTCTGTGAGGATGGAGGGATGGATGGGGGTGATGTGTTGTGCATCATGGAGGATACCAATTCCTCCAAGCCGTGCCAAGAAACACTACCTCACTATGCTGTAGGTCATCTGTTCTGTGGCCGACTGTGGAGGATTTAGTAACCTCCAAAAGTTTGCCCACAACATCTTAACCCCCCTATGTAAAAGATTAAAATACATTTAGTGTATTTGCCAGATTTTGAGGATATGTCATTGAATATATAATGATTAAAATTACAGTTTATTAAGAAGCTACTGAAACCACCCTCATAATTATGATAATGGTAAATAACGAAGGCAAGACACAGACTGAATCACTGTTGCCAGAACGTAACCTCAGTTGTTGAAAAAGTGTCGGTGCGGATCGTAAATGTTTAAGTGCGGAGTGGCGGCCGAAGGTTGGTGAGCCTCCCTGCAAAGTGACTGGGCTCGGTGTTCATAAAGTATCTGGGGTAATGCTATGGCCAGGAAAAGTCTCTAGAAATCTTGGGGTAAAAGTCTGACCGTGAAAAGTCTCTATAAATCTTGGGGTAACAGTCTGACCGTGAAAAGTCTCTATAAAAGGAAGGTGTTTTTCTGTCCTCACAAAAAATCTTGGGGTAATAGTCTGACCGTGAAAAGTCTTGAAAAAAGGAAGGTGTTTTTCTGTTCTCACAAAAAATCTTGGAAGATGTAAATTCTGTCACCCCCTCATATCCCCCCACCCACATACACCCCTTTCAATTCATCTCTCATATTATTAGCACGGGAGAGATACAGTAATGATGACGGGAAAGTGTAAATTCTGTCACCTTAGCATCAATAAATCTAAGATACTTTGTGAACCTGAGCCTGGGTGTCCTCCTGCCGGGCTTTCCAGTCTCACAGTGCCAAGACAGTCAATCAGCAGAGAAAATATATAAGTGACTGAACGTGAGAACTCCCTCTACAATCATTATGTGAAGTGAGGAAAAAAATTTACCCTGAAGTTTAAGATGATATATATAGATACCTACTTATTAGTCGACCCAATAAAAGGTCGAGGTGTTTTTAATGGTGGACGCACTACTGTAGTGGCAGAGGAAAACATTCCATAAAAGACACGTGTGTGTGTGTGTGTGTGTGTGTGTGTGTGTGTGTGTGATAGCGTACGGTAGGATGAAAGTAAAAGAAAAAAACCTCAATTAAGTATTTATGTATTTTTTTTTGGTTGACCCGAGTTATGTGCCAAGTATTAAAGGCAAATCAGATTTTGATTTGTGCATGAATGACAAAGTACATTTCTGTGCTATACTCAGTCATTTATTACGTTTTAACCCCTCCTCCTCCTCCTCCTCCACCTCATTCCCACCACCACCACCACCACCACCACCACAACCCACTGTGAAGCATATCAACAAGAAAATGACGTGAAATGCACCACAGAGAGACACACTAACTAACTAACGAACTAAATAACTAAACGAGGATACCACCCACGCATTCATTGGTTCACCCTCGATAAGTTGATAATAAAAGTAAAATAATAATAATCTATATTCTAGTGTATTGATAGTTTTGAAGAAGAAGGTGATGAAGATAAGAAAATTACAGTACAGTACTTGCTATATGCGCGGCGGTGACCGTGACTCCTCCTCCTCCTCATCCCTTGTATACATAAATATAAACAGTCTCTCACTTTTTAGTTGGTCAGTACTGCTACTACTCTGCATCTCCTCAAACAGCAAGCACCTCCACCCACCCACACCGACGGAACCAACCAACGAACGCACGGATGGAACGGACGGACGGACGGCTTAGCTGGCTTTACTCACAAATGAATCTCAGGCAGTACTGAAGTTAATACATAAATAAATACATAAATAATAAAAACCCTTGTGTGAGGAAAAAGTGTTGAGTGTATGTAAAGTTTTTTGTACATGTGTAGATATTTAAGGATGAGATAGATAGATGTCTCTTTAAGAATAAATATAGCTCTTTTCCAATATTTGCTCATCTGTATGAAAGCTAGACAGCAAGATAAACAACTAACTAGACCTAATATTGATCAACGGCTTCACTACTTGTAGGTACATTCACCGTAGTGCGTAGCCTCCGCGCATTTTTTTTTTTTTTTTTTTTTTTTTATTATGGGGACGCGGCCCGAATGCACCGCTTCCCAGAAAACGCACCAACCCCCTCTTGTCTTTCCTTCCTTCCTTCCTTGGCCCCTTACTTTCTTTATAGTATATACTGGCAGAGTTTCAGTCCCTACGTACGTATATTTTTATTATTTTATTTTTTATTATTATTATTATTATTATTTATTTTTTCACTAACTTTAACTTTTTGAGTGATGTGTGGTAGTGTCATCATCTCCATATTAGTTTTCACTTTTTTTTTTTTTTCCTGTTAAGTAATTTGGATATCTCTCTGTGGGCTTCCTTATAATATTTCACTTTAGTTCGTACGCGTGTTCCATTCATCGCCTCTTTTCTCTTTCTATTCCTTCTATCTGTTTGGTTTTCATTTTATTTAATTTTTATTTATTTATAATTATTATTATTATTATTATTACTATTATTGTTATTATATTATTACCAGTACTGTTATTGTTGTTATTGTTATTATTATTTTTATTGTTGTTATTGATGATATTATTATTGTGATTATTATTATTATTTTTATTATTATTTTACCCCCACCCCCCCCAACATGCAAGGAACCGGTGCAATTCTCGCCCTGTCCCCCCCCCAAAAAAAAAAGAAAAAAAAGGAAAATGGTGTTGAGGCTTTGCACTATGAATTAGCAGATTTGTTACTGAACTGTAGTCAGTCTTCTCTTGGTGTCTTGCTGTACAAGTTTTTGAAAGAGGTGACATGATGTTTTTTCAAATGCTGCTGCTGATGTTTGTAGATAATTATGTGGGTTGGACCTTGGGTGAAGAAACCAGGCAAAAACTCCCGCTTTTACTTCAACATTAAATTTTATACATTTACTTTTTCCCCGTTTATTTACGAGCAGTCGACTTTAACTTTTTTTTTTTTTTTTACGAACAATTGTCTCCTTCAACATTTTACGTTTTTCTGTTGTTGTTTTTTACGAGCAATTGTCTGTTACTTCAACATTTATACATTTACTTTTACCTGTTTAATTATGAGTAGTTGACTCTTACTTCAACATTTTACATTTTTCTGTTTTTTTACGAACAATTGTCTGTTACTTCAACATTTTACATTTATTACTTTTTCCTGTTTATTTACAAGCAATTGAATTTTTTTTTTATATATACAGTATATATATATTTCACATTCTCTCTCATGCAGAGGAGCAATAAGTGCTAAAGTATACAGTATACAGTATTCCCTCTTTATACAATGAATAAATTGATGACATGTATCTTTTTAACACAGGGTTAATATATCACTTATATATTGTGTATGGTAATGAATAACACACACACAAACACACACACATACACACATACACTATCCTTTTAACACAGGGTCAATAAATCACTTAGTTAGTATGTATGGTAATGAATGACACAAGCCTGGGAACACACACACACACACACACACACACACACACACACACACACACACACACACACACACAAAAGCCTGGGAACACACACACACACACACACACACACACACACACACACACACAAGCCTGGTAAAACATTGGGTAGGTGATTCTTCAATGAATGAGTGAGTGTAAAATGAAGTAAGTGTTGGATACAAGTATTATTTATTTATTCATTGTATATCCAGGCTATACATACTGTATTTATTAGTGATATTATTATTGTTTTTAATTGCGCTTTGATCTGATCTCAGTGTAGATAGTGAACCGTGTGTGGTGACGAGGGTATAAACAACAAAAACAATAACAAACAACAACAACAACAACAACAACACAGTCGGCCTCACTATGCCCCTATCAGTGCTTGTCAAAACGTACCGTGTATGTGTGTGTGTGTGTGTGTGTGTGTAAGGGTTTGTTTAGGGTATAGCGGTGTGTGTGTGTGTGTTTAGGGTATAGTGAGGCTGACTGTACACTACATCAACATCATTACATATACCCTTGTTGTACTGAACCTGGAACTTTCACCCATTACCCCCCCACCCCCCCTCCTCCCCCTTCCTCCCTCCGTCCTTCCCTTCCCTTAATTACCATTTCTGATTCCTCCTGACCATTCCACCAAACAACTCGCTCACATCCAATTTTCCGACTACATCTTCACAAAGGTTAAATAAAGTAACAATAGAAAGGAAATATTAAACACAGTATTCCCTCGATATTATGATGAATGAATTTAGCACATAATTATTTCATTTTAATTAAGGGGAAATTCTCTTGTTGGTAAATTGGAAAGTTATTGATTCCTCCAAATTATAAATGTTGTCAGGAAATAGACGAACTTAAGTTTACTAATGGATAATGTTTTGTTTGGAGGAATCACACACCTTCCAATTCACCAACAAGAGAATATTATCCATAATTTAACACAGGGTCAGTAAATCATTTAATTATTTAGTTTCAGTCAATCACTTAATTATTTAGTTTGTCTGGTAATGAATGAATAAGAGAACAGAAGCCTGGGAAAACATTGTGTTGGTGGTGTTCAATGATGAGTGTAAAATGAAGTGAGTGAAGGGTAAAAGTATTTATTATTCATTGTATATCGCAGTTTAATGTATTGATATGATCATTGTATATTGAAGGTATACTGCATTTTTCATTATCTATCCTGGGTATACTTCATTTATTCATTGTCAATTGAGGGTATACTGTATTTATTCATTGTATATTGAAGGTATACTGTATTTATTCATCGTAAATTGAGGGTATACTGTATTTATTCATTGTTTATCAAGAGTGAACTGTAACACGCAGTAATTGTAATAATCAGAAAGAGTGTAAAATTGTCTTGTACATTACCCACACCACACCACCACCACTATTACCACCACCATTATTACCACATTAATTAAGGAACCCTGTGATGTAGTCGGAAAATTGGAGGTAACCTAGTCCTTCAAATATTACCACTAAACACACACACACACACACATCACGTGATCAAGACCAGGTGAAACAAACACACACACACACACACACACACACCTATATGGAAGGAGCGTGTTTCGTGGCATAGTCAGGAGGAATCAGAAGCCTCCAATTCTCATACACAATCACAGGGTCCTTAATGGGATAGATAGATAGATAGTAAACTGTTGGTAAATCTGGAGCAACTGTATGATTCCTTCAAACTATTCCAAGCAACAACAGGACATCATTATCTTTGTTTATCTGGTCCTGTTTCCTGGCATACTTTGGAGGAATCAAGGTGCTCTAACATACACTCGCAATCCAAAATATGTATCCAGGCTTGCTTCGAATAGCCTGATTGAATATTAAGCGAGCTCAAGCTATAAATAAAACAGGATAAGCGTTGTAATTGGTTCACTAGTATGTCAAATGATTCGAAACTTCAACAAGACCTGGATATAAATTTTGGATTGTGAGTGTACCAAGAGTTTACTACCACTACCATCACCACCATATTAAATATAGGGGAGGTTATATTGTTGGTGAATATAATTATGGAAGGTCTGTGATTTTTCCTCCAAACTATGCCATGAAACAACATATTCTCTATTAGTACCATTGAAGGTGTCTGTTTTCTGGTATAGTTAGGAGGAATTGGTAGCCTTCCAATTTGCCAACAAGGGAATATCCACGTTAGGGGACCCTGTCTGTGATTATGTGTGAGAATTGGAGGCTTCTGATTTCTCCTGACTATGCCATGAAACAAACAAGCTTCTTCCATATAGGTGTGTGTGTGTGTGTGTATGTTTGTTTCACCTGGTCTTGATCACGTGTTGTGTGTGTGTGTGTGTTTCGTGGCAATATTTGAAGGACTCTCTCACCTCTAATTTTCTGACTACATCACAGGGTCCTTTAGGGGAGATTCTCTTGTTGGTAAATTTGAAGGCCACTGATTCCTCCTAACTATACCAGAAAACAAACTTCCTCAATGGTACTAATAGAGAATATGTTGTTTCTTGGCATAGTTTGGAGGAATCGGAAACCATCCAATTCACCAACAACATTCATTCTTACCTTGAGGGACCCTGTGTGTGATGTAGTCAGAAAATTGGAAGTATGTAAAAGAGTCCTTCAAATATTGCCACGAAACACACACACACACCTATAAGGAAGGAGTGTGTTTCATGGCGGCAGAGTTTGGAGGAATCAGAAACCATATACGATGTAGTCGGAAAATTGTCGAGGTAAATGAGTACTTCAAATATTCCCACGAGACACACACACACACCTATATGGAAGGAATGTGTTTCGTGGTGTAGTCAGGAGGAATCAGCAGAAGCCTCTAATTTTCACACACGATCACACAGAGTCCAAAACCTAAACAGCACTGCCAATTTTGGTGGGGTCAGGCTGGGTCATATAGGCATTGACTGCTGCTTCTAATTATTCTTCCTTTTTCTTCTTCCATTTTCTTCTTCCTTTTTCTTCCTCTTCTTTATATATATATAAATATATATACTTATCTCATCATTATTATTATTAATTATTATTATAATTTTCATGATCATCATCCTAGTGTTTAGAGCTCTTAAATGCACAAGTCGAACATTGACGATAATATTATGGTGATGGAGCTGGTCTTGGTGAAGCATTGTGGGTTAGACTACATATATACTTACATACACATATACATACATACACCAACACAAACACACATAGACACACATACATATATATAGACACACCAACACACACACATATATATACACACCAACACATACATACACACACACACATACACACTGCTGGTTGGCTGTATACAAGAGATGTGTAGTTTAACAGGGTAAAAATTAATGGTTACTCTATATTATAATTATAATAATAATAATTAATGTTATTATTATTATTTTGTATGTAACCTCAGTTTTTGTTTTATAGTACAGTACTTTTTATATTATTATTATTATAGTACCTGTATATTATTTTTCTTTTTATAATAATTACTATTATTATTATTATTATTTTTTTTTTTTTTTTTTTTTTTTTTTTTTCCCTCATGTCTGTATGCTTGTATTACATTTTTCGAGGGAAGAAGCAACACACACACACACACACACACACACACACACACACACACACACACACACACACACACACACACACACACACACACATAAAAGATAGACTACAACTCCTTCACACACACACACACACACACACACACACACACACACACACACATAAAAGATAATCTACTTTTCGTACACACACACATTTAATACTGTACACACACACACACACACACACACACACACACACACACACACACACACACACACACACACATATGAAAGATAGACTACAACTTTTACACACACACACACAAATAGACTACAACTCTTTCACACACACACACACACACACACACAAAAGCCGAGTAGCCGCCCGGAAAAAATTTCGCCAAGACCAGCCCACGTTTTTTATAGCATTCCATTTACCAAAAAAAAATGTATGTATGAATGCAGTTTTGATTTACACATTTTGTATCGAAGAGTTACCGTCTAGATAGAGATATAGACCCCCTCAAAAAAAAAAAAAGGAAAAAATATATAACCAAATTTCTCTGACACACCAACCAACCAACCAACCAAAGCCTAGTGCTAATAATGTTTTCAACTTCATCTTTATCATTGTATGTGTGTGTGTGTTTGTTTGTCTGTCTGTCTGTCTTTGTGTGTGAGAGAGAGATTTTGTGTGCATGTGCGTATGTGTGTGATTTTGTGTGCGTGTGTGATTTTTTTTGTATGTGTGATTTTGTGTGTGTGTGTGTGGGACTCCGGGACATGACTGACCAAGCACTGAAACAGTTTTAGAAAGAACATTTGGAAAAAGAATATTAACAGTACAGTTTGGTAAATCGGGAGCAACTTCATGATTCCTCAAATATATGCCATGCAGGAAACAACAACAACATCATCACAACATCAACAAATATTATAAGACGGCCCTGTTAGTTTTTGTTGATAATTGTTGTTGTAGTTGTTTGTTTGAATTAATTAAGGGGATATTCTCTTGTTGGTGAATTGGAAGGTCTGTGATTCCTCCAAACTATGTTGTCATAAAA
Source organism: Petrolisthes cinctipes (assembly GCA_033782935.1). Lineage (NCBI taxonomy): Eukaryota > Metazoa > Arthropoda > Malacostraca > Decapoda > Porcellanidae > Petrolisthes > Petrolisthes cinctipes. The sequence goes on from JAWQEG010007709.1 coordinate 36,619, forward strand.
CAGAGCCTCAATTAGTAGCATTCATTAATTAAGGACCCTGTGATTGTGAATGAGACTTGGTGGCTTCTGATTCCTCCTGACTATGCCACGACACAACCTCCTTCAATATATGTAGGGGTGTGTGTGTGTGTTTTATTGGCAATATATTTGAAGAACTCGCTAACACCCAATTTTCTGACTACATCACAGGGTCCCTTCATTGTGTTGTGTTGTCTCGGAGTGCCTGTATGTCTGCCTGGTATCCACACACTGGGGGTCAATATTTGTTCTGTCTTGATCCGATGCAGGGCTGTATGCAAGGACGTCCGTGGTGGTGTATACGATGGTGTGGTACTGGTACGACGGCTCTGTTGTTTGTCTGTGGATCCACCGTACCGGTACCACACCATCGTATACCCCACAACCACGAATGTTCTTGCATATTATAATGGTCTATCAACCAACTGGAGTGTGTGTGATGTGAGGTTGATAGTGATTTGTGTTGTGTATGTGTGTGTGTATGTGTGTCAGTAACAGCACACAGTTATTGACCCTCAGTGTGTTAGGTAACGGTTGGCCACAGGAATTATTACACAGGCTATAGTTATGGAAAGAGAGGTCATTCATTTTTGTGGAAAGAGAGGTCATTCATTTTTGTGGAAAGAGGTCATTTATTATTATGGAAAGAGAGGTCATTTATTATTGTTGAAAGAGAGGTCATTTATTATTGTGGAAAGAGAGGTCATTCATTATTGTGGAAGTACTGCAAGGAATGGTCTACCAAGTGACTTGGTGATTACCAAAACAACAAACCTAATCATAATGACAAATGATGATAATAATGTTGTATTGCAGTTACATAGTCTTGCATTACAAAACAAGAAACCTAATAATGATAATAATAAAGTTGTATTGCAGTTACATAGTCTGACATTACAAAACAACAAACATAATAATAATAATATTGTTGTATTACAGTTACATAGTCTTACATTACAAAACAACAAACCTAATAATGATAATAATGTTGCATTACAGTTACATAGTCTTACATTACAAAACAGCAAACATAATAATAATAATAATGTTGTATTGTAGTTACATAGTCTTGACATTTTGTATATGTTGTAAACCTTTGTAAACAACAACAACAACAACTTGTGTACTAATTCCTGTGGCCAATAGTACAGTACAGTTTAGTAGGTGACAAACAAACAAACAGACAAACAAACAAGTCTCGTACGTACGTGGGAGGTTTTCTTTAATTTTTACCCTAGTATTTTTTTATTTTCATACTTTAATAATAATACTACTGTAATAATAATAATAATGATAATAATACTATCTTCTTTTTTATAATGCTCTATAGTAGATCTGATTCAGAGAAATTTGGCAGTTCCCCAGGCCGAAGTATTACAGTACAGGTATATATGTGATTTGAATCGTGATTTGTGTCATGTATCAATTCCAAATGTATCCTTTGCTTATATGTCACAAACCCCAGAATTTCTCATCTTAGTGTCTCAACTGCATATGATACTCTTGTCAAGAAAGTTTGGCCTAGGGACAGACATGGTCAGAGTAGAACAATTTATAAAAGGGAGGTAAGGTATTGCCGGCAAATTGGAGGCTACCCATTCCTACAGACTGTGCCAAGAAACAGGCCATCCACGCCATTCTGTGACATAGTGTGAAGGTTTTAGCGGCCTCCAGTTTGCCGTCGACCGCTTGTCTCCCGCAAAGGCTATGACAAAAGTTTTGTACCCTAATTCATATTAAGTTTGATTCACAGTATCCAGAGGTGTCCTATAGGGTGTAACAAGAAGCCATAGCTACTAAGCTTTTGTTTGATGTTTTTATGCTGTGATTTTACTGTGTCTGCATTGTCATCTGAAATAGACTAAAGCCTTTGTGTATATTCTCTTTTCTGTCATCCCTCTCAACCCAAACTCAACGGTGCCAGTTTGGCGTTCATCGTGTTTTTATTTATATTAATTTTTCTACGATCATTGGTATAAGTTTGCAAGTGTTGGTAAGGACCGGTGCTGACGGACAGACGAGGGTCCATGTTTGAGTGATGGTTTTCCAGGTCATACAAACTATCCATCATGAACCAGTCTTAGTAATGACCCACAAAGTTACAGTCAGTCAGTCACAAGCCAAAACAAATATCCAACAGGAGTGGTTTTTGTTAATGTAGTTTGGAATCATCTGACATACATACATACTAGGGAACCAATTACAAATCTTGGTATCCTGTCATAATAAATATCCAGGAGTTGTTAAAGTTTGGAATCAACAATTAAACCGCTCAATTGGCAAACGCATCCGAAGTCTGTCCCACCATACTGATTTGAACTGAACTGACACGTAATAATTGAATATATACAGAACTGGTACATAATAATTGAATATATACAGAACTGATACATAAAAATATGTAGACTTATAACTAAAACCATTTGTGTTTAATTTTTGAGTCGGTGTAGGCCTCCAAATTCAGGTATAAAATACGTCTCTGTATAATTCCACATGGAGGGGTTCTGTTTCCTGGCAGGCATAGTTTGGAGGAATCAGTAGCCTTCCAATTTCCCATAATAGGTTAATTACTCCCCTTGATACTTATAAGAGACCCGGCACTGTAGTCAGAAAAATTGGACCTGGCATTGTAGTCAGAAAAATTGGACCTGGCACAGTAGTCAGAAAAATTGGACCCGGCATTGTAGTCAGAAAAATTGGACCCGGCACTAGTCAGAAAAATAGGTCCCAGCACTAGTCAGAAAAATTGGACCTGGCACAGTGGTCAGAAAATTGGACCCGGCATAGTGGTCAGAAAAACAGGACCCGGCACTGTAGTCAGAAAAATAGGTCCCGGCACTGCTTCGAAATCATCATAACCGCTCATACATACATACAGAATAACAAAACCATTCTCTGCTTCAAAATCATAACAGCTCATACATATAGAATAACAAAACCATTCTCTGCTTCGAAATCATAACAACAGCTCCTACATACATACATACAGAATAACAAAAACATTCGCCCCAATTCTCATACACGATCATTGAGTACTTAATATTTCTGGGAAGAGAGAGAGAGATGGAGTGAATAAAAGAGACGGAGAGAGGAAAAAAGAGAGAGGGAGGGAGGAAGGGAGAGAAACACGGCAGTAGGAGAGATGGAGAGAATGAAAGAGACTGAAAAAGAGAGGGAGTGAGGAAGGGAGAGAAACAGAGGGAGGATCTGATGTTTCGAACTGTGAACACGTTGTTGAGTTGGGTGGGCCAGAAAAAAAAAAAAAAAAAGTCTCCAACTACCCAGTCAGCCAACCAACCATGCCTTCTAGTTATTCAATATTTGCAACGAGTATGTATGTAAAAGAAAGATGGGTGGTTTGATTGATTGATATTATTAGGTGCTGCAACAGTTAGGTCATGTGGCGGCCGAGGAGGAAGAAGGTGATTGAGAGTTGCAACAACGAGGTTATATGGTGCCCGAGGAGGAAGAAGGTGATTGAGATTTGCAACAGTAATAACCATGATTTATTGGTTTACATTAGGCCAGTTTTTTTCCCAAGAGATTAGGTCAGGTCAAGTCATTCTATAATAGGTAAAATGGGCTGGGAAAGACAATGATACTATTTGTAATAATGTCCTTTGGGTAGGGTACGTCAGGTCAGGTCAGGTCAGGTCATCCTCTATCAGGTAAAATGGGCTGGGAAAGACAATGATACTATTTGAAATTGGTAATGTCCTTTGGTTAATTTTATTATTTTTATCACTACAACCAAAGCGTGTGTGTGTGTGACCTGGAGTGAGGGCATTGCAGGTCATAATTATAGTAGCCAGAAGGTGACACGTGTGGGACAGGTAAGGCAATAATCGAGTGACCTGGAGTAAGGGCATTACAGGTCATATAGTGGCCAGAAGGTGACGTGTGTGAGACAGGTAAGGCAACAATGAGTGACCTGGAGTGAGGGCATTGCAGGTCATATAGTGGCCAGAAGGTGACAGGTGTGGAAAAAGGCCAGAAGGTGACAGGTGTGGACAGGAGCCAGTGTGGGCGTAATGAGGAGGTGTGGGACAGGTAAGGCATATAATTATAATAGGTATGGGAAGGTACAAGTGTAGGGTGTATTAATTAAAGTATAGGAGTGGGGAGGTGTGGGAGACATTATTACTAACTATATATTGAGTAGACCCCTTATTGCTCTCTCTCTCATAATACATATAGGCCCTGGGACACACAAGGAGGACACACCAGCGAGTGCGTCCTTTATGTGGCTGCGACTTGTGTCATGGATCGGGACACATGTGGCGGCGTCTCTGTGGCCACAAAATTTTACCACGTTTATTGGATTTGTCCTTTCCTTTCCAGCCAAACACAGGATTAATTAAATAGAATATTACAAGAAGAAAATTCTATTAATTAATCCTGGCTCTATACATGGGCTACTCTGCCACGTAACCACAAAAAAATCGCCGTTATCAGCATTACCGAGTAGCGACCACAAAGCGCCTGTGTGTGTGTTTGTGTTACGTGTTATATGGATAATGATGGCTGATAAAATAGGAAGTAGTGTAATAATAAATAAATTGATTAAGTAATAATAATAATAAAAACATTGAATATAACATTTGTAGGTTTCGAGTGGGAAAATAATAATGAGTATATTATTATATATTGAAAACAACAACTGCATTAATTATTTTGAAAGTAAATAATAATACTAATAATAATAAAAATAATAATAACTAAAAAAATACAAAAACATATAATAATATAAAATTTAGTGAGTATCGAATGGTGTGCCGATGGTAAACAAACACTAACACATGGCTCACATTTGGGGTAACTATTTAACTTTTTTCCTTTTATTTCGTCTCTTTGGGTCGGTTCCACAGTCGTTCGTAGTGGTTTGTTTGTAAGCATGCAAACGAAAGAATCTTGGCCGTGTATATTTATGACTTATGAATGAGTTGTGGTTTGTAAGCATGCAAACAAACGAAAGAATCTTAGCTGTTTAAATGCCTAATGGGTGAATTATTTAATGAATTTGGTAAGTAAACTATACAGTGATCATCATCATTTCCTAACTGTTTTAATAAATTTTGTGAATGTGGATACTCAGCTTTTGGAAAATAATGAAGCCTTACAAGTGTGGTTGGTTAGGAAGCTAACAAACCAATACCACTGGAATCGACTTTTGGAAAATAATGAAGCCTTACAAGTGTGGTACCGGTAGGTTGGGAAGCTTACAAACGAGTACCACTGTGGAATCGACCCTAACTGTTTGACAGATTTTGTGAATGTGGATACTCAGCTTTTGGAAAATAATGAAGCCTTACAAGCTAAGTTAGTGTGGTTGGTTGGGAAGCTTACAAACGAATACGACTGTGGAATCAACCCTGTGTAATGATTGGATATTAATGTATGACCCGAGGTGTTGGTTTCTATGGAGCCATCGGGCAATAATATTAAGGGGGTGCGGGAGTAGGGGACAGGCTTGGGGAGGGGGGGGGTTGCGGGAATAGGGGGACAGGCTTGGGGTGGGTGGAAAGCCTGTCCCCTATTCCCACACACCCCTAACTCCCCCCCCCAAGCCTGTTCTCCTACCCCCGCACCCCCCAACCCCCACCCAAGCCTGTCCCATACTCCCGCATCCCCCTAAACCCCCCCAAGCCTGTCCCCCTATTCCCGCACCCCCTTATTGCTATCCCTTAAATAATTAAAGAACACTGCTGGTTGGTATGGGTGTGTAATTTAGTGTACAATAAGTATTTACAGTACATACATACATACACATTATTTCACATACATAACCAAACTACTCCAACCAACAACAACAACATTATTTTTGTTTATCTGTTTGGTGGTTCTGTTGTTGTTGTTGTTTCCTGGCATATTATAATTATACTTTCGAGGAATCAAGGTGCTCCAATGTATGTACAGTCGGCCTCAGAAATTCGTACACAAAGCATTAGTTAAAAAGGGTCTTTATTCTGCACATACTGTATTCATTGTTTTGCTGACTGATTCAATTATTAGCCAAATAACATTACTAGAAAAGTTTGGTGGTAGGAAATTAATGTACTAAATTTTCTAGTTGTTACGAACCCTTGATGTCACAGTGGTGTATACAAATTCCTGAGGCCGACTGTACAGTACCATATATATATATATATATATATATATATATATATATATATATATATATATATATATATATATATATATATGCTGTATCACCCACATTTTTTTTATTTATTATTATTGTTATTAATTTTATTATTATTTTCAACTGTCAATTTTTATAGATGGATATTATCTCCTTCCTTCCCTCCTTCCCTCCCTCCCTCTCTCTTTTCCTTTTCTCCTTCCCTCCCTCCCTCCCCTCTTTTCCCTTTCTCCCTCCCTCCCCACTTTTCCTTCTCTCCTTCCCTCCCTCCCTCCCCTCTTTTCCTTTCCTCCTTCCCTCCATCCCTTCCTCCCTCTCCAGTATTTTTTTCTGTAATTATCTTTGTGTTTACTGTATACGTAGTCTTTCACACCAGAAGAAGAATTAAGTCATTGGATAAGATAAACACAAAATATTATTTACTTATTTTATTATTGGTATATTTCATTTGGACCTTAAAACTATTTATATAAAGTCTTATAAAAACATTTACACAGACATAATGATTGATAAGCTGTTGATTTATACACTATTTTAATACAATATACTTTTTGATTCACTAATTGATTATGTGTTCAGTGCATACAATGCTTTATATATATAACTAATAATCTTTAAAAAAGGTAACACAATATTCTGATTAAAAAAATATAACTATAACTTAATAAATCCAGTATATACACAACAATTAACATCAATACAACACTTATGAAATCTATAAAACCAAATTAAAAATTTAAATAAAATGTAAAATTATTCTAATAATAAAAAAATATATAAATATATATATATATAACTTAATAACTCTATTATAGTATAAAGGTCTACGCAACATTTAACATAAACATTCCTTACATTTATTAAATCATAAAAATCAATTTAAAGTAATGATATCTATTACTATACTGTATATAACTTTAAATGAAATCAAACTGTGGTGCTTTACAACACTCCACTTATATTGTTCAACCTTCCATCCAACTCATACAGTGTTATACCACAATGGTGTAGAAGTGTTAAGGTTCATCCTTTCCTTTGTATTCTTCTATGGTGGTATTTGAGCCAAGTTCTATGTGTTGTCATAACTGTTGTCTCATGAATCAGTGAGTGCTGTGTGTGTGTGTGACCTCAGACTACCTTCATTGTTTGGTGTCCTTCCTCCTTATCTCCTCCTGAGCCGGCACATGACCAAAGGAATTATTTAAACTTGGATTTATAATCCTTGCCATTATCACAGCTCATTTTGGAGAGGCAGAGAGGGCGGGGTGGGACGAGTGGGAATGGCAAGTGCCGCACCACTCTCACTCCCCTCTCAGTACAGATAGGGGTAAGGCTTGGGTTGGTAGATGTAGTAGGTTGGTGAGTGGTGTTGAGGGGTTTCTTTCTCACCATCCGGAGTGCCCGTTGATGACGTTCCATTGACAACCTCAGGAGACGACTCAGTTCTTGGTGTACATAGGAGAGTGGAGGTATCTTGTTGAGATTAATGTTGCTCATGACATTCACTAACTCCTTCAGACCACCCTCCCAGGCTTCATCCTGACCAGTCGCCTTTATGTTATTCAGTGCTATCCCCCTGAACATGCATCCCAGACTTCTGGTGTCCAACTCAGGTGTAACTTTCGTCACCTGTGCTTCTTCATCATAGTGTCCCCAGTCTTCCATCTGGGCCAGTCCAAAGTCCAGGAGATGTGTCACTGGTGAGTCTTTGTCCCCCTTGGTTGACAGGAGGATGTTGATGCCGTGAAGGTCATTGTGTATACATCCTAGGGCGTGTATTTCCATGACATTCTTAGTGATGGAGAGGAACACCTTCAGCCACCAGGATTCTCTGTCAAGGACACTGGCACCAGGTTTGGCCACTTGTAATATCTTTCCTTCACAGAAAGTCATGATTATCACGGGGGAATCAATAGCCAGACCCAACAGTCTAGGGGCACCACTTGCTCCCTTAAGTTGATGCAAAACTGAACCCTCACCAATGAAGAAATAATCAGGAAATACACTATCTTCATTGGGTGACTTTTTGACTGCCAACATCCCTCTGTAACGGACCAGAGTCACCAAACCACACACACCTTGTCCAAGACACTGAATATTCTCACAGTCCCTTTCAATCTCCTCATGGGTCCTCAGGATGGCTACACTCTGGCCATCCTCCAGCTCCACACTCTCATCCTGCAGGAGTTGTCGTCCTTTCTCCTCAGTGGAAAGCCGTTCCT